>PVIU01017714.1:0-41150 GCA_004026605.1 Ondatra zibethicus
TTTTTTTTTTTTTTTAAAGATTTATTTATTTATTATGTATACAACATTCCTTCCATGTATGCTTGCATGCCAGAAGAGGGCACCAGATCTCATTACAGATGGCTGTGAGCCACCATGTGGTTGCTGGGAATTGAACTCAGGACCTCTGGAAGAACAGTCAGTGCTCTTAACCTCTGAGCCATCTCTCCAGCCCTCTACTTTCTTTTTTTATAATTTATTTATTCTTATTTAATATGCATTGGTGTTTTGCCATAGGTGTCAGGACCCCTGAAACTGGAGTTATAGACAGTTGTCAGCTGCCATGTGGATGCTGGGAATTGAACCCTGATCCTCTGGAAGAGCAGTCAGTGCTCTTAACCACTAAGCCATCTCTCCAGGCCCAGAGTCTAATTTCTAAGCACAGTTGGGAAAGAATAAAACAGATGGCAAAAGTAGGGCCAACTAACAACAACAGGAACCCGCTTCTATTCTGACCTCTCAGATAGACCACGATCAAAGGCTGGAGAGCGTCCTGAGCTCTGAACGGACACATTTCTTTGTGTTGAGTTCACTGCATGACACTATAGTGGGCATCTCCACTGCCTGAACGTGCTTGTGCTTTTCTGATGTATGTGTATATGTGACGTACATATGTGTATACATTGGTTCACTTTTCTGTGCACATGCATCATGGAGGCCAGAGATTGATACTGTTTTCCTCAACACACATACACACATACATGGTCTCACTGTGTAGCTTTGGGTGGCTTTGAACTTTACAGAGATCTGCCTGCCTCTATCTCCTGAATTTTTGAGTTAAAGGCATGTGCCACCCAACCCAGCTTTGTCTACTTTATTGAGTCAAGGTCTTTCTTTCACTTGAACCTAGACTTAGCCGACTGATTTAGATTCACCTACCTAGTCAGCTTGCTTTGGGGTTCCTGTCTCTGCCTCCCAAGTACTGGGATTACAGGTGAGGATTGATGCTCATCCATTATTTATGCAGGTGTTGAAGCTCCAGCCTCTGGTCTTCACAGTTGACAGTTGCCTGGCAAAGGCTCTACCTACCAAACTATCTCCCCAACTCTCCTGACTTCCATTTTAAAACAGGGTTTTTCACACCAGCCTGTTTGGAATGTATGGCAGTTCCTGCCTCAGTGCTGTGAGCTGTCACACCCGGTCTGAATTTTTGGTGTTTGTTTTTGAGATAGGGTATTGCTATATAGTCCTGGTTGGCCTGGAACTCCTTGATATATTGACTAGAATTCAGAGCAATCCTCCTGCCTCTGCCTTCCAAGTGCTGGGATTACAGGTGTGCCACCAAGCCTGGCACATTTTGGTTTGACTTCTCAGATGGCCCAGACAGGCTTTGTGCTTGTGGCAGGTCTCCTTCCTTGACTTCCCAAGTGCTGCACTAGAAACATGAACTACCATACCTGGTTTGCCCAGTATAGTCTAAGTGGGCTTTCTCTATCAGTATTTTTATGGTGGCTAACAGAGATACCACGGGGTTCAGGTCAGGAAGAGAACATGGTCCCTGATCCATTGCTTTCTTCCCTGATTTTGTGGCCAAGGGTGTATTTGGCCAAAGACAGGAACTCAGATCACCACAGAATCATGTCAGAATTGTGTTTTATCATATAGTTGGGGATTGAACTCAAGGCCGTGGGTATGCCAGGCAAGTGCTCTACCACTGAGCAATAGCTCTAGCTTTGAACTTCAGTTTTGAGCAGGACGACCAGTTGAGGAAGAGGAAGGTAACTCCCAAGGCAATGTGATTCTCCCTTAAGGATATCTGTAGACTCCTTCAGAAGGAAGAGTCTAGCACCCAAGTTAAAAACTTTATCTTGGGGGGGGGGACAAAAAAAAACTTTATCTTCAAACAAAAAGAAGAACAAGAGGAAGCCACCAACAAAGCCAGAAGCAGTGGTTGCTTATCTTTAATCCTAGCACTTGGGAGGCAGAGGCAGGAGGATCTCTGTGAGTTCCAGGACAGCCAGAGCTACATAGTGAGAATTTGTCTCAAAACAAAACAACAAAGGAAAGAAAAATGAAGAGTGGAATATTAAAGATGTGGGAGGTTAGTGAAAAAAAAAAAAGTCCTGGATTTGAAAGAGGGCAAGGAAGAGGCACATGGGAGGGTTGGGAGGGAAGAAAGAAGGGGGAATGATATAATTATATCATAGTCTCAACAAATAAAAAGGGAAAGGAGATAGTGATCTTTTTCTTTTAATCAGGGTCTCATTAAGTAATCCTGGATGGCCTGGAACTTAATATATAGACCAGGCTGGTTTCAAACTCGTGGGGATCCTCCTGCCTCATTCTCCCAAGGATTACAGGTGTTTGCCACAGCATCCTGCTTATGTCCTTTTCCATGGCCTGGACACCAAAGGATGTACACTTTGCCAATGACATCCACCTGTGTCCCGTCCCTACACTCAGGTGATGGAGGCAGGCAGATCATGACCTTGTTGTCAGCCTGCAGTACGTAGTGAAATTCTCTCTACAAAATCCCCACCCACCTGCCCAACCGAAGAGTCTGACTGTGAGGGTCTGTAACTGTAATTCCAGTTCTGGAGGGCAAAGAGAGAAAGGTCACTGTGAGCTCCAGGCCATCCAAGGCTACAGATCCTAGGTGCACGGGGGTGGGGTGGGGTGGGGGGAGTAGAGTCCGATTCCTGTTATTTTAGAGCCATGGACTCATGCATTTGAGACTGTCCTGGAACTCAACATGTACCCTCGGCTGAGCCTTGGACTCCTGATCCTGCCTGTACCTCCCAAATGCTGGGATAATAGGCGTCTGTCACCAGGCATGACCAGGTCCAGGTTTATGTCTTAACTTTGCCAACTAGCTGAGTAATGCTGGAAGCTATACGTCTGAGGGACATAATAGCCACACCAACCAGAGGAAAGGAGGACTGTGACAAGGGAAATGTACCATAGTAGGGATGAGAGAGGGTTTGATGACCTAATGCTACACACTGCTGGCCTTGCTGGCCCTAAGGAATTAGCTTTCGGAGACAGAAAAACACAAGCATTTGGAGAAGAGACACTTCCACTGTTTCTGTTTTTAACAAGAGTTTATTATGACGTACAAAAGATTCATTCTGGCTATAGGTAGCACGGTGAAAGATGTTGCAGCAGAGAACCCAGGCACTTACAAAGTAAGGAATGCAACCTTATCATCATCTCTCTCACGGGGTCCCACTATGTCACCCTGGCTGCCTCAAAACTCAGAAATATCTGCCTTCCTCTTGAGTGCAGGGATTAAAGACATATACCATGCTGCCTGGCTTTGCCAGATTTCTTTCTTTTCTGTCTGTGTGTGTCTCAAAATCCAAAAATATCTGCCTTCCTCTTGAGTGCAGGGATTAAAGGCATATATGACCCTGCTTGGCTTTGCCAGGTTTCTTTCTTTTTTTCTGTGTCTGTGTGTTTTAGGTTTTTGAGACAGGCTTTCTCTGTGTAGCCCTGGTTATCCTAGAACTCACTTTGTAGACCATCTGGCCTTGAACTCACATAGATCCACCTGCCTCTGCCTCCTGAGAAGTGCTAGGAATAAAGGCGTGAGCCACCCAGCCTGGCTTCTGCTGGAATCTTAACTTCACCTGTCGGCCAGGGCCTTTTTCTCATGACTTCTGCTTTTAGCTCCCTGAGCTTCCCTGTTCCTCTGTGCATCTTTCACGTCTAGTCCCTTGGCTTTGTTCATGTCACCTTCATGGCACCCTCCCTCAACAGGACTGTTCTTCTGACACCCTGGGGTAGCAAACAGTCATAGTATGGCTCCCTCACGTTCATTTACCATCAAGTCCTACCACAAGCCGACCTTAGAGTAGTGGCAGCTGCTTCCAGGCTCCCTGGCAATGGCTAAGGCTTAAGGATGTCCAGAAGCCTCTGATAAACCTTCAAGGCTCTGAGGTTCTTGCTCAGGCCACGCATAAGGGCCATAGCCGTGCTTTCATGTTAATGTTAACAATGTACAAAAGAAGCAGTGACAACTTATTAGCAGCACAGCTCAGCTGCGGCATTTCCCTTCAAACACTCAGTCCTACTGAACACTATGAAAAGCAATCCCAGCGCTCAGACACCTTACCATCCAGACCTCTAAGAGGGATGCCCTCCAGAACTGGGAAAGCAGAGATAAGGGTGCTAAAGCAGCAAAGCTTCACATCTTCAGAAGAGTACCAGGGTTACTGTGTAGGGGAGGACTGCGCCGGGCAGACGCTGTAGGAGGAATCCTATTTGCATGTCCTTCTCAGGATAGAGTTTCACATAGTGGGCTGAAGCAGACAGCTCTCAGCCTCTACAGGGAACAAAGATATTTAGAACTGTAGTCAGGAGTGAAGGGAGGAGAAAAGGAAAAGGTTGGATTAGACCTGAAGTAACTGGAAAGGAGGACTACGGGACTTGGGTATGGCTCAGTGCCATGTGGTTGCCTTCCACATGTGAGACTCTGGGTTTGGCAAGACCCAGGACAGCAAAGGGGGCGAGCAGACAAAATTCCGTCTATCTCATGCTCCCAACAAAGACCCAATGATGGCTCACACCAGTTTAGCCTTACCGATCATCAAACCATTAAAATCCTCCCATACTGGAGAGATACTGCTTTGGACCCTTTAATAATCTCCCAAATGTCCTGGATGCCCTTAGGACCCCTGGGTCTTCCAGTAGGCAGGCAGCCTTCAGATCCTAGTAAGACTACAGCCAGTGTCTGCTCTGATTCTTTGGCACACCTTCCAAGCCATCTTATGTTTTTCCCTCTTACTCCAACGTTCTTGGCTAATGCAGCTTCGAAGGGCTCATTTCCCACTGTTGGAAGCAACGTCCTGGTGTGGGAGGGGGAAGGGCAAAATGGGACCGTGGCTCCTAGTCATCAGAAGGAATCAAGGATCCATCCACATCAAAATGGCTCTGGCAGGACATGTAGGCTTCGTCTGCGATGTTCTGGCCAGCCAGCAGTGGGTCACCGTGGGGCATGATATCATGAATGTTTATGCTGTTTCTGAAGACTAGACCACACGGAGAAAAATGTCAGGCCCTGACCCAAGTTAGAAGCTCCTGACTCTAGCAAGAAAGGCACACTCTGGGGCTGAAGGGGCTCCTGGGAAATGGAAGAAGGGGGCGGGACACGGGAGGACTTGGAGCTCACCTTTTGGTAATGGGTCAGAGAGCAAGGTGTCCCCTTTTCCCCAGCCCAGCCGATCACTTACTTTCCATCTCCTCCGTGTTCAGCTGCTGCAGATCATGAGGTAAATCCGACTCTGGCGAGAGCTGCACCACAAGCCTTGGGTCTGTCTCCAGACTTGTCGGTGCAGTCACGCAGAGTGTGGGGTTTAGTTCCAGCCCTGTCTTCAGCAGCATCGGTAACTCCAGGTCTTGTTCTAACTCCATGGTTGCCATGAGCTCCGCATTTAGCTCTAATGGCTCCAGTTCTGGCTCCTGGTTAAGCTCCGGGGGTTGCTGCAGCTCATCCATTTGTCTAGGTTTACAAGGACAGACAGTGGGACGAGACTCCGTGAGTGGCAGAGCAAGCAGGGTCTGGGTTTCCAGTCTAAGAAGGTGGCGGGGAGCTATGTGTGTTTGCCCACACCTTTAATCCAGCACTCAGGAGGTGGAGGCAGGTGGATCTCCGTGACTTTGAGCCTACTACAGAGTGAGACCCCTGCCTGGGGGGTGAGGTGGGGAGCAAAAGACCCTGGGCTTTATCATCAAGATTTTAGGATTTTTGTTATTGTTCTTTTCTTGAGACAGGGTCTCATGTAACCCAGGCTGGCTTCAAATCGCTACATAGTGAAGGCTAGACTGGAACTTCTGCGCCTTCTACCCTCTACTCCAAGGGCTGGAGTCATAGGCATGTGCTACACATCTGGCCTTGGAATCAGGTTTGTTAGAGTGAATTCTCTCATTTACTAGTTGGATAAACATCAGATTATCATTTCCAGCTTTTAAACTTTATTTTTATTTTCTGTGTACAAGCAATCTGCCTGTGTCTATGTGTGTGCACCACAAGCATGCCTGGTATGTGTGGAGGCCAGAAGAGAGCATCTGATCCCCTGGAACTAGAATTATGAATGGCTGTAAGCCACCAAGTGGGCACTGGGGGCTGAGCCCAGGTCCTCGGCAAGAGCAATCAACTGTTCTTAACTGCTGAGCCATCTTTCTAAGCTCAGACTATCACTTAAATGGGAACAATGATGCTTAAAAACTCAAGAGAGGCAACAGGATGGTTAAAAGAAGAATCCTGGATGTCTCTCAAAATGATTTACAATTTAATGCAATTTCTACCAAATGGCACTCTTCCCAGAAATAGAAGAAACAAACTTTTCAAAAGACCCCTAATTGGCCGGGCTGTGGTGGTGCACACCTTTAATCCCAGCACTCGGGAGGCAGAGGCAGGTGAATCCCTGTGAGTTCGAGGCCAGCCTGGTCTACAAGAGCTAGTTCCAGGACAGCTAGGACTGTTACACAGGGAAACCCTGTCTCAAAAAACCAAAAATCCAAAAAAAAAAAACCAAAAAAACAAACAAACAAAAAACAAAACAAAACCCAAAAAAAGACCCCTAATTGTAGAACAACTGGAGGTTGGGTGTGGTGATACATGACTGTAATTCCAGCCTTTGAGAGGGAAAGGCAGGAGAATCAGGGATTCAAAGCCAGCTATGGCTATATAGTGTATCTGAGGTGCATGAGATCCTATTAAAAGACAACAATTAACATAATAAAATAATACTAAGATATAGTAACCAAAACAGCATTTTACCAACATAAAGTTAGACATATGGGCCAATGAAACAGAATATAGACCCAGAAATAAATTCATAAGCTTAGAGTCAACTAATTTTACAAAGATGATAAAAATGTATAGTGAGAGAAAGCACAGTTTCTTCAATAAACTGGACATCCATTTGCAAAATAATGAATCTAGATTTGAATCTTCCACCACATACAAAAACCATGGAGCCAGCAAGATGGCTCAGCAGGTAAAAGTGTCTGCCACCAAACCTAATGCTGGAGTCCAATCTGTGACCCACATGGTCGAAAGAGGGAATCAACCCTTGCAAATTGTCCACTGACCTCTACACCTGTGTTGTGGCATGCATCCACATGTGCACACATACATACACATATAAAAATAAATGCAATCTAAAATCCAACACGGGGGCTCGAGGAAAGCCCAGCAGTTAAGAGTGGACACTGTCAAGAGACTGTCCCAGTGGCAGCGAGAGTGCAGAGCCCAGGTAAGGGGGTCACAGCTGCCTGTGCCCTAGAGTGGGGGACTTCAGCCTCCACAGGCACCCACATTCACGTGTGTACACCCACACGCACACATATACATAATTAAAAATGATAAATCTTAATCAGGGAATGGTGGTGCACATTTGTAATCTCAGTACACAGGAAGCAGGAGTGGGCAGATCTTTGTGCATTTCAGATCAGACTGGTCTACACAGTGAGTTCAGATCAGACTGGTCTACACAGTGAGTTCAGATCAGACTGGTCTACACAGTGAGTTCAGATCAGACTGAGTTCAGATCAGACTGGTCTACACAGTGAGTTCAGATCAGACTGGTCTACACAGTGAGTTCCTGGCAAGCCAAGGCTGTGTGATGAGACCCTGTCTCAAAAAAAAAAAAAAATCAACACAAAAGAGATCAAAGGCCTAAATATAAAACTTGAAATTATAACATTATATAAAAGAAAAACCTCAGGGCTGGAGAGATGCTCAGTGGTTAAGAGAGAGTATTGTTCCTGCAGAGGACCTGAGTTCAATTCCCACAACTCACAACTGCCTCTAAGTCCAGATCCGAGGGATAGGAAACCCTCTCTGCACACCACCCCCACAGACGTACATATGATTAAAAATAGAATGAATCGTAAAAGGAAAAGAAAAACCTTGAAACACTGGTAGAGACAATAACACAGCCCTGAAAGCCCATAGAACAAAAGCAAAAACAGACCAGAGGCAATTAAACTAAACTAAGAATGTCCATAGCAAAAGCAGCCACCAGCAGAGTTAGCAGACAGCGCATGGAGTAGGAAATAACACTTATACACTATTCATCAAGAAGAGATTCATATCCAGGAGCTATAAGGAACCAAAAAACTCAAGAGTAAAAAAAGCAGGTAAGGGACTGGAGAGGTGGCTGAGTGGTTAAAAGCATTTGCTCTTGCAGAGGACTGGGGTTTGGGTTCCATCAGCCGCACGGAGGCTCACAACTGCCACTTCAGGCCTCCAAGAGCACTGAACACATGTGATGCACAGGCAAACACTCACACACGTAAGTAAAATTGAATATATCCTTAAAAAGCAAATGATCTCACAAATAGGCCAAAGATTTATTCTTTTTCTTTAAGTCAGGGTCTCATTATGTTATCTAGACTGGTGCTCAACCCTGCCTCATTCTCCCATGTGCTGGAACTGCAGGCATACATCACCACACCTGGCTTGGGCTGAAGATCTGCATAGACATTTCTCAAAAAAAGATATGCAAACGGCAACGTATATGGAAACGTGTTTAATCATCAAGAAAATGCCAATCAAATCAATGGGATAGCATCTCGTTGCTAGAATAGCTAATTGAGAGAATCCAAAGTGCCAGGTGGGGCCGCTTATACCTATAAAAACCTCAGCACTCAGGAGGCCAGGGCAGGAAGAGGGTTACATGTTCAAAGCCAGTATGGACTTCATAATGAGCTTCTGACAGGCCTGGGCAACAGAGTGTGATGTGTGATCCTATCTCAGAAAACAACCAGACAATCAACCAACCAACTAACCACCCAAACAAACAAACAAAAGATGCAAAATAGAAATGGGGATGTAATTCCGGCACTTGGAAGGCAGGGACAGAGTGGTCAGGAGTTCAAGACCAGCCTCAGATACATGAGACCTTGCCTCAGACAAAGGGGTAGGACTAGAAAGATGGCTCAGTGGTTAAGAGCATATTACTGCTCTTGCAGAGGTCCCAGGTTTGATTCCCAGCACCACATGGCAGCTCCCAACCATTGTAACCCCAGTGCCAGGGGATCTGACACTCTCTTCTGGCCTTCATAGGCACCAGACACAAAAGTGGTACACAGACATACATGCAGGCGAAATACCCATACATATAAAACAAAATTAAAAATTTTTAAAAATAAATGCTAATTATCCTGAGTTGGTTAATATAATGTAGGCATCTATCAAATTATCACACTGTACCCCATAAATACATACAAATACTATGTCAGCTATAAATTGAAGAAAGAAAAAAGCCAGGCACAGTAGCTCACGCCTTTAATCACTGCACCTGAGAGGCAGACAGGAGGATCTCTGTGAGTTCAAGGCCAGTCAACATAGCGGGTTCCAGGCCAGCAGCATTTTGTCTCTAACAACAGCAACAACAAACAAGCCAATAAAGAAGGCTCTGACAGACCTGAGTCGCTCAGCAGCCAGGAGCCTCGGTATGCTGCTTCACCACACGGAAACTCCCCAGCTGATACCAGCATCCCTCAAGGGCCGAATGGGAAGAGTCAACAGCATAAGAAAACACACAAAACACTTAGCCCAGTTCCCGGAAATGACACACTTTCAATATGGTCACCACTGCTGTTATTCCAGTGGGTCCTCATAAGGGTTAAACAACAAAAGTCTCCGGAGCATCCCGTCCTAGGCCTGGCATCAGGAAGGGTTCCATGAGTGGTTACAATCATGGCGATGGGGGAACTAATATGGAGACAGAGAGAACGTGGTAGCAGGAAATCATGAGAGAGGAGAGAAGTTGGTGATGGGGGTCAGTAAGGAGAGGAGGGGGAGGGGCTGGAACTGGGCCGCTGCAGAGGTTTGAGAGAAGCCTTTGTATCTCACCTGTTAGAGATGACGATGAGCCTGTGCTTCAGATACTTCCTCTGTTCTTCAAAATCAACTGTGGGGACAGACAGGAGGTGGGAGAGATCAATATGTTGGAAGCACAGATCCTGATGAGTGTACCTCCCTAGAGCATGACCATGGGCAAACATGCTGTGTGCGGAAGGATCTACCAATATCTGAGAACCCTTTCATTCGAGGAAGGATGTATGTCAGTGATCCCAACCCTTTTCCCACCTTTTTCCTGGTAGTAGCACCCAAAAGCTTCATCCCGAGGGATTCTGGGATAGAGGAAACGCAGTGGGTTCTCAGGGATGTTCTCGTCGGCAAGAACCTGGTAGTGGCGGATGATTTCTGTCAGCGGGAGTGACTGCAGCACTTCCTTGGTGTAGGGCTGCACGGAGTAGATGACCACTTTATCTGAAGGATAGACAGGTGCCGAACAAGTGGGCTCAAGAGGTGAGACCAGTCCCTGAGTTCCCCGCCCTAGCTGCCCAACCCCAAAGTTACTGCAGGGATCCAGGCAGAAACCAAGGGTAGGCAAAGGGTCAGAAGGGATTGGCGGGGTGGGGTGCCTGGCAGAAAGCACAGACTGCAGGACCGGCAAGGGAAGGCGGTGTGAGGGGTGAGGGTGCGCGGAGCCGGGACCGACCATCACCCTGGTGTTCCACCCACGAGCAAGTAATGACCCCAGAAAGCAGAGACCGCGAGAATGGCCGGGGTGAGGGGTGTGGGCAGGGTGAGGGGGGCGGGACCGACCATCATCCTGGTGTTCCACCCAGGAGCAAGTAATGCCGCCTTCGGTAGTTTCGCTGAAGCGCAGCAGGAAGGTGCCAGAGACCATCTTCTTCAGCAGCCGGCGTTCCTGGCTCCGGCTCACAAAGCCCAAGATGCGCCTGGAGCAGACGAAGCCACGATGAGATCCCAAGGTCCCGGTCCCATTTGCATGGAAGCGGGGACTTTGGCCCCGTTTCTGTCACTTACACACTTTTTCATCTTGATCAAATTACTTTAGTGGCAATGCTCCTGCCCCCAAGGTTTGAAGAAGCGTGAGGATTCAGTCGGACACACTGGTGAAAGCACAAGGCGCCTCAGCAGCTCAAGCCTGACAACCCGAGTTCAGTCTCTAGGACCCACATGGTGGAAGGAGAGAACCCACTCCTGTAAGCTATCCCGTGACAACACACACACACACACACACACACACACACACACACACACACACACACACACACACACAATACATAAAAATATAGCAAAGCAGGCCACGGAATCCAATTTAACGCGAGCTCCTGGAAGCCACATAATAGAGAAACCCTCTCTGCCTGTCTGTGTGTGTGTGTGTGTGTGTGTGTAAAAAGTAACAAAGGCCAGGTGATGGGCAATTGCATAGGCCTGGGTCTATTCCCAACTCTGTCCATTAAGCAAATTCCTCATTTCTCCAAGACTGGGTTTCCTCATGGGACTGAAGGTGGAACTATCCACCGCCCAGCGTGGTTTTAAGGATTATATGAACAAATTCACGAGCGCACCCAGCAGGCTCTGCAAAGACGCTGGACAAGTAAGGGCCACCATTCCTATTTCTAACCAGACTTTCCATTAGTTTGTAGTTTCTCCCGTGTGCCACAGGGGGGCGGACGAAGTCTACGCCTGAGATCAGTGGGAGCAAACACTGGACAGGAAGGCTTTCTGTGAAAGGCCTTACCCATCATTCCAGAGACCCTTCAGGTGGTCATGGACCAGGTCCAGAATTTTGTCCAGCCATGTCCAGAAAGGGATCTTGCCAGGGGGGCTCTCTCGCTGAAGGAGGAATGGAAAGGCAGGAAGAGACATGGAGCCTGCCCTTAGAGGGAAGGGTGGGGGCAGGGCCAGGATTTGAACTGGGGACAGAGGGACAGGCTGCAGGGAGTTAGTTACCTTACTGAAGTCTACCCAGGACAACAATGCCTCCTCCACCTTGCAGTTCTTTCCTGTGGGCCAGAGTCACAGATGGTTTGGGGTGACTGAAGAGACCTCAGGGCCAGGTGGAGGGCCTGGGGTAGGCCGCAGGGTAGGAGCAGGCCGAGAGACAAGAGAACCGTACCGAATAGCTTGTTCCTCAGCATGCTCAGCTGCTCAGAACTGAGGCCTCGGCCAGTGTAGGAGGAGAACTGCCAGCTGAGGACAGGCTCCAGCAAGCTCCAGGGGGCTTTTGGGGGCTGGCAGAAGAACTGGAGGTTCTGGGGGGAAGAGGGAGGTGAGCTGACGCAGAAGCAGGCCTTCCCCACAACCCCCTCTTCTCCTCACCCAGGCACCTCCTTTTCCTACCTGGGGGTCTGAGCTGAGCATGTTGAACCAGAGGACTGAGGCCCAGGCGATGGAGAGCTGGTTCATGTTGGAAATGATCACCACAGGAAGAGTGTCCGTCTGCAAACACT
The DNA here is from genome assembly GCA_004026605.1 of Ondatra zibethicus. NCBI lineage: Eukaryota > Metazoa > Chordata > Mammalia > Rodentia > Cricetidae > Ondatra > Ondatra zibethicus. Next base: position 12,241 of record PVIU01017714.1, read on the forward strand.
CAGGAGTCAGTGTGCTGGCAGAAGTCTGCCTTGGGGCCTGGGCAACACCCCACTCCAGGTCTCTTCTGTTTGTGCCCTCTGTGTGTCTTCTTCTAAATTGTTTTTCTGTTTGTTTGTTTTTGATTTTTTCCAGACAGGGTTTCCTTTTTTTTTTGTTTGTTTGTTTTTCGAGACAGGGTTTCTCTGTAGCTTTGGAGCCTGTCCTGGAACTAGCTCTGTAGACCAGGCTGGCCTCAAACTCACAGAGATCCGCCCGCCTCTGCCTCCCCAGTGCTGGGATTAAAGACATGCGCCATCACAGCTCTAACTATTCTAAACCTGCTGCCTGCTTTTCCTCACTCACCTGCAGCTCCATCTTCAGACCCTGGTATACATATTGCACCACGAAGTTGATGATGTGTAACTCCTCCGTCACAGCCAGTGGCCCCTGGAGAGTCATAGTGGTCAGAGGGCCCTTTGGTGAGTAACTGGTCCCAGCTCACAGCTCTGGTGAGTCCCCAGCCTTACCTTATTGTTGCCCTTTCCTGTACCAACAGAGCGTTGCTCCACCAGGGTCTGTAAATCGAGGAGAAACACATTGCCAGGGAGGGATCCAGAGGCCGAGGCCTGGAAAGACTGTAACTCCTGCTCCTTTGGATTAGTTGACAATTCTATTAACCATTCTTACCAAGAATCCGAAGTCCCAAATTAAGCCTTGTCTCTGGCCCTCCTCAGGGGTCAAGGTTTTTTGGTTTGAGGTCAGAATGTTGAACTTCCGGAAGCTGTTCCAGGGAAAAGATATATGGAGTCAGAGTAAGGTTAATGTCTGTCTGTCTGTCTGTCTGTCTGTCTCTCTCTCTCTCTCTCTCAGGCTTCACTATGTAGCCCAGGCTGGCATTGTATTTTCAGAGATCCTCTCGTCCCAGCTTCCAAGGTACTGAAATTTTTAGGTGTGTTCCACCATGCCATGCTCAGAATTAGTTTTTGTTTTAAATGTTTTTTAATGATTTATTTAACTTTATTTTATGTGCATTGGTGTGAAGGTGTCAGATCTCGTGGAACTGCATTTTCAGACAGTTGTGAGCTGCCATGTGGGTGCTGGGGATTGAACCCAGGTCCTCTGGAAGAGCAGTCAGTGCTCTTAACCCACTGAGCCATCTCTCCAGCCCTTCAGAATTAGTTTTAAGAACCAGCAGGAAAGGGCCATTGAGATGGTTCAGCAGGCACAGAGGCTTGCTGCCAAGCCTGGTGACCTGAGTTCGATCCCCAGGACCCACATGGTGGAAGGAAAGAACAGATCCCACCAGCTGTCCTCTGACCTACACGCATTTCCTTATTTTTCTCTCTTGATCATGCATATGTATATACACACACTCACACCCTTTCTGTAGGTAAAATGTTAAAAAATTAAAGTAAAAAATATAAAATAGCAGGGAAATAAAAATTCCAGTTCATTTCAGACTTCCCCTTCTCCTGGTCCACGTCCCACCCACATCCCCTTCCTCCCTTGGGCTCCCACCAGGATTGCCAATGTGGTTTGCAGCTCGTGCATGAGTGTGCATGTCCTCATCGGGCACCTACCCTGATAATTCTGAATTCCTGAAAAGAAAGGGAAAAAAAGTCACTGGTTCTGTGGGGGAAGAGTGGGAAGGTGAGATGTTCCCACCAGCTCCACACGAGAGACTTTGGGCTTGGTGGTCAGACAGGCTCTGGAGCTCACTAGCCACATGGCCTGGCAGAAGAGACACTGTCTCTGAGTTCATGTCCTTGTTTGTCTGGCACGCTGGTAACACCCACCTGGTGGGGCTGCACAATGAAATGAACCTGAGGCCTGCTGCACAGCACCTAGCGTGTGCTCTGTGAGGGGGAGGGCGGCATTTTGTTGTTGTTTAGGTTCTTTTTGGGGGGGGTTGTTTTTGGTTTTTTTGTTTGTTTTTAGTTTAGTTTAGTTTTTTTTTTTTTGTTTTTTTTTTTTTGAGACAGGGTTTCTCTGTGTAGCCCTGGCTGTCCTAGAACTCACTCAGTAGACCAGGATATCGTTGAACTCAAGAGATTTGCCTGCCTCTGCCTCCTGAGTGCTAGGATTAAAGGGGTGCACCACCATGCCTGGCCTGAGGGAGGTGTTTTTACTTCTGTAAGATAGAATGGCATGGACAGCCTGAGGGGCCGGCTGTGCAGTGAGCACCACTGGTACCAGCTGTTCCTATTGGCCAGTTCAGTCACATCCTTCAGCTGCCTCAACTTACCTGTCAATGGAGACTTCTGCTTTGAGTGACTCGTTGCCCTCCTGGAGTCTCACCAGCAGTCTAGGGGAACAGGAGACGGATACAGTGGTCAATCTCAAATTTGTTGTTGTTTTGTTTTTCAAGACAGGGTTTCTCTGTGCAGCCCTGGTTGTCCTGGAACTAGCGCTGTAGACCAGGCTGGCCTCAAACTCACAGAGATCTACCTGGCTCTGCCCCTCAAATGCTATAATTAAAGGCGTGCGCCCCCACACCTGGCTCTCAAATTCTTGATAAAGCCAGATGTGTAGAAGAGAGGGCCAGGGGACTGGAAGCGGAAGGTGAACTGGAGGAGAGAGAAGAAGAAACTTGCTTCTGCAAAGTCAGAAAGGCAGAGCCGGGAATGAGGCAGAGGTGAGAAAATGCAACCTTGTTCGGACAGTGAACTTGCTCCCAGTTTTCAGGATGAGGGGTCGGTGGAGAGTTTGGGGCATGCAGGGCTGGGTTTCCACCACGAAGGACCTAAGGAAAGAGGTGTGGAGAGAACATAACAGTTCAGTGTCTGTAACAATCGTATCCCCGTGTTTCTTCCTTGTTTCTCCCACCGGAGATTCCTCCCAGGCCACCAGACCTTTGGAGCAGGCGCTGTAGTAACTCCGTGACTTGGGCATTCTGCAGGTCCACCCCTTGGCTAAACATGTCACCCTCGTACTTCAGCATGTGACTCATTTCCTTTAACTGTCTCAGCAGCAGCCGGAGGTGGAACAGGAGTTTTGCTGCAGATGTCATCCTGGAGTACAGGGAGGGAGGATGTAGAGTTTTTCCAGGCCCCACTGAGGTTCTGAGTGTCCTCCTTTTAATGACATGGAGAGCTGGAAACTGACCTAGAGCCAGGTGTGCACTGCACCCTTCTGCTCCCACACTCTCAAGGTTGAAGCAGGAGGGTCAAGAACTCAAGGTCAGGGCTGGAGAGATGGCTCAGAGGTTAAGAGCATTGCCTGCTCTTCCAAAGGTCCTGAGTTCAATTCCCAGCAACCACATGGTGGCTCACAACCATCTTTAATGGGGTCTGGTGCCCTCTTCTGGCCTGCAGGCATACACACAGACAGAATATTGTATACATAATAAATAAATATTTTAAAAAAAAAAAGAACTCAAGGTCAGCCTGGACTACACAATGTGATCCTGCCTCAAAAACAGACAAAACACAAGGGGTTAATGATGTTGCTTGTTTGGTAGAAAAAGCACAAAGTCCCTAGCACTGTATAAATTGGGTATAGCATTACACGCTGGAAATCCCAACACTGAGGAGGCAGAGGCCAGATCTGAAGTTCACCTTCAGCTATATAGTGAGTTCAAGGCTTGCCTGGGATACATGAGACCCTGTCACAAACAGAATCCAGGAAGCATATGGTATAGTATTCAACACAATTTTTGTTTTTGTTGTTTTTGTTTTTTGGGATTTTCGAGACAGGGTTTCTCTGTAGCTTTGGAGCCTGTCCTGGAACTAGCTCTTGTAGAACTCACAGAGATCCGCCTGCCTCTGCCTCCCAAGTGTTCATTTCTTTTATTTTATTATCATAATTATAATAATAATAATTATTATTATTTAGGTTTTTCGAGGCAGGTTTTTTTTCTTTTTAAAAGATTTATTTATTTATTATGTATACAATATTCTGTCTGCATGCATGCCTACAGGCCAGAAGAGGGCACCAGACCTCATTATAGATGGTTGTGAGCTGCCACGTGGTTACTGGAACTGAACTCATGACCTCTGGAAGAACAGCCACTCTCAACTGTTGAGCTATCTCTCTAGTCCAGGTTTCTCTTTCCTTAAAGATTTATTTTATTAAATAAGTGTGGTAACCCCTGCCTTCAGTCCCAACACTGGGGAAGCAGAGGCTGGAGGACTGGTCAGTTCAAAGTCAGCCTGGTCAACACAGCGAGTTCCAGGCTACCCAGAGCTACATAGTGAGACCCTGTCTCAAAAGCAAACAAAACAAAACAAAGGGTGGAGAAATCATGACTGTAGATGAATTCATTACTCTGTTACTTCTTTACCAGAGCGAAGGTTGAACTCTGAGGTCTCCCTGAGTTGAGAAGACAACAAGGAGAGTGTGACCACGATCAAACAAGAAAACATGGCAGAAGAGGCCACGGCATCACTTGCTGTACCTCTTCCTTCCCCTTCCCACCCTTCCATTCTCCCTCCGTGCTGACAATCAAACCCAAGACCTTGTACGTGCAGGAGAAGCGCTCTATCTCCATGCTCCGCCGCAGCCCTTCACTTGCTGGCCCTAGACTTCACAGTGTACGAAGCTCCATGAGGCTGGATCTGGTGTGTGCACGAGGATGGGGAAGAAATATCTTTTCCTCTTACCACTGTTCCAGCTGTTCCAGCTGCAGCTCCGGTGGTGGGGCTCCAATGCAGGATTTCTGCTGCTGCATCTTCCACTCATCCAATTTTGGCAGCAACAGGTCGACCAAGGTGGTTAATCGGCCCACTAAGGCCCTGGAGGTATCCAGCACCTCCTAGCAAAGGGAGAATGTGGTCTAAGCACCTCTCTCCATCACCTTCATCAACCAGCTGACCAGCGGAAATAAAGACAGCAAGGCTGAGAGGCCAGAGCCCCCAGACCCCTCTCTGGGGCTGCCCTGCTGCCCGCTCTGCCCTGCCCTTCACCTTTCTCATTCTGTCCAGTTCATTGGCTGTTGTCTGTACAAGCTGTTGCTGTTGGTTTTGATGAGGGTCCAAAGATGGTGTCTTCTCTGAAAGGCAAACCCAAGAGTCAGCTCACAGGGTTCCTCTGCTCTTTCTCAGCCAGGGTCTCAGTCAGGAACAGGGAATGATGGGTGGAGGGAGAGGAAGGAAGAACCAGGCAAAGTACAGGCACCTGGGATCTCACAGGCAAATTCTGAATGGACCAGAAGCCCACTCAACCTGCTAAGGCAGTTTCTACATAAGCCGTCCATCATTTACTAGCTGTTCCTCAGCCGAATCTCTCTTCCAACCTCCACAGCACAGCCTGGAGCCACTGTTCTGTGTATCGACACGACTACCGACGCTGACATATGCAGTAGTCACTGACAGGTGACTGCTGCTCGCTGGAGCATTCAGCTTCTGTCATCATCCACACTAGGTCCCCAAGACGACCCTTGTTGTTCTCCCACTTTGAGTGGACCTACTCTGAGTGAGAATCGTGAATCGGAAGCTGAAGACATCGTGCAGGTCTTTCAGTTGCCTGACGGATTTCACCAACGTCTGTAGAGGAGATGCAACCCCAGTAAGGCGGCTTCTGAAGGGGCAGAAGAACTGAACTCTCCACCCAACACTTGCCACAACCACCAACCTCAACCACAGTCTGTAAATCCAGGATTCGGGTTTCAATCTCCAGCTGCTGGCTTCTCGCGGCTGCTTCAGGAGCTGGCCCGGCTTGCACCTGAAACAAGAGGCTCTGAACATGTTCGAACTCTGGCTTTCTTTTCCGAGACAAGGTTTCACTATGCTGCCCTGGCTGTTCAGGAACTTGCTCTGTAGACCGGACTGACCTCGAACTCAAAGATATGCCTGCCTCTGCCTCCTGAGTACTGAGATTAGAGACATGCACTCCATTCCCACCTCCCGGGATGAATGCTGACTTTTCATTCCTAAAATCGGGACTTGAAATTTTATTGCAGGATGTGGAAAGATTCGGTCACAGATGAAGTCCCTGCGTCCTTTCCGTGGTGTCTTTCCGTCCCAGGAGCTTTTAACATTGCCACCACACTGGCCTTACCTCCTGAGCCCTTTGAGCCTGATTCAGAATTCTTTTCTCTTCCAGGAGAAGGTTAAAGATCATCTCAGCCAACTGGGTAGGGCCATTGGGAAAGGTCTAAGTGAGAAACACAGAAGGATTGATCCATTCAGCTACCGTAACGACCTGCCATTCAAGACCCTGCTCTTGGTGGCCTTAGTACTGTCCCTCCTTTGGGGTCCCTGGCCACCTCCTACCTCTGTCTAGACTCTGTATCTACCTGCATCAGTCCTTTACTCTGCCAGTAGTACCCCAAGTCCAGACTCTGGCTTCCATTGCCCAGGTCTGCCCCCTCTTTGCATCTTTAGGAACGTTCTGTACCCCAGCCCTTACCCTATTCTCAGACGCTGGTCCCACCCTATTAGTTCCAACTCTCCCAAATACCTGGATGTCCCGGCTGAATTTTCGCAAGTTATGCTGCAATAAAAAGCAATCAGGGTCCGAGCTGTGGTCCCACTGCTTCAGCTGCTCCAAGATGTTGAAGTACAGCATGTTGGCCTTGGAGTGATCATTGCCCAGCACAGCTTCCCTCCTGAGGATCAGGCGTGACAAGGATTAGGATCTCTGCTGCTGTAAGATCGCCCACCCCTCCCAGGAAGTCTCTAGGACGCTGTAGGCTCAGAGGAAAGAAACCGGCTAAACTCCCGAAGCCCTTACCAGTTCTGGTCTTCGATCCAGGCAGCCAGGTGCTGTCGAACGTCCATCGGCAGGAGGACTTGAGAGTACAGCTGGTGCAGCTGGTCCAGAAACGGGCTGCCAAGTGTCTGCAGCATCTCCCACTGCGCCATCGAGACTCTGTGTGGGAAGGGTGTCAGCTCTCAACTGACATTCCATGGAACCAACTCATCCAGAGTCTGACGATTTATGAATTTATTGTTTGGTTTACAAAAAAACAAGCAAACAGGCCATTTGTGGGGGCGCACACCTTTAATCCCAGCACTCAGGAGGCAGAGGCAGGCGGATCTCTGTGAGTTCGAGGCCAGCCTGGTCTACAAAGCCAGTCCCAGAACAGCCAGGGCTACATAGAGAAACCCTGTCTAGAAAAACAAACCCAGGGTCTTACTCAGTGACCTAGCTGGCCTGGAAGTCACAACAATCCCACGTCAGCCTCTTAAGTGTTCAGATTTAGGCATGAGTCACCAAGTCTGGCTATGTGATTTTTGTTCTAATTTAAAATATTTTAATTATACAATTAGATTGTGGAAATATTATTTGTTAAGTTGGATAATGTGTACGTAAGCAACCCTCTCTATTCCTTTTTTTTTTTTTTTTAGGCAGAATCTCATGTAGTCCAGTGTAGGTAGAGTTTTTCTGTCCCACCAGAAAAATAGAAATAGAAAGACACAGAAAAGGGGCTGGAGAGTTGGCTCAGTGTTTAAGAGAGCTTCTTGCTCTTCTAGAGGACCAGCTTTTGATTCCTAGCACCTGCATGGTGACTGACAACTAGGGAATCTGATGCCCTCTGCTGACCGCTGAGGTCATCAGGCACTTAAGTGGTATGTCTACACACATGTAGGCAAAACTCATACGCATAAAATAATAAGATACATAAAATACTAGTTTACGTTGCTCCTTCTCTCAATTTTGGCCCTGTTCTTTCTCTTTAGAAGTAATTCTTAGTGCAGTTTGCTGCGGTTTTTCCAGGGAATACTATTCAATAGTTGCAATATGTGGTACTTTTTGTTTTACTGGTAACTTTCAAACACACAAAAGTAGAACAAAGAGCTGGCATGGTGGCACATGCCTGTAATACCAGCACTTGACAGCTGGAGGCAGGAGCATAAAGGGCAGGCTCAGCTACATAGTATATTTAGGTCAGGCTGGACTGCTGTGGAGCAATCTTTGTACATTATAAATATGTATTGCCCCCATTGGTTAATAAAGAGCTGTCTGGCCTATAGCTGGGCAGAAAGAGATTGGGCAAGAGAGCCAGACTAGGAGGCCGCTGGGAAGAAGGGTGGAATCTTGGGAGTTACCAGTCAGACACAGAAGTAGGACGTGTACAAAATGAGGTAACAAGCCATGAATGAACAAGCTATGTAGGAAAAGAAATAGAAATGGATTCATTTAAAATGTAAGCATTAGTTAGTAACAAGCCTAAGCTATCAGCCGAGCATTTATAATTAATAACATTAATTTATAATTAATGGCTATTTGGGGAGCTGGCTAGTGGGTCAGAACTGACTGGTGGGACAGAAAAACTCTACCTACACTGGACTACATGAGATTCTGCCTTAAAAAAAAAAAAAGGAATAGAGAGGGTTGCTTACGTACACATTATCCAACTTAACAAATAATATTTCCACAATCTAATGCCATCCAGCTCATCCACTTAATTTACATGATCTTTGTGAGTTTGTGTTTGTTTATTCAGGAATGAAGGGTAAGCAATAAAGATCAGTGTTGGCCTTGAGTACTCATGATTTTTGCTGGCCCTGGAGTTTTATTTAGGGTTAGCAAAGGAAACACACCTTACCAACTGCCCACCATCTAGGAAAGGACCTCTGTTTAAGGTGTCTTAAGTACCAGTCATTCAGTCTCTAAGACTGGAGCATTTTTATGACTCTGTCAATCCCTCATCTTTGGGTGAATTGCCAAATTTGGAAAGACCCAGAAATGTCATACAAAACTGTTTTCCCCGACACAAAGCAGGCAGCGCCATGTGTATTTCGGCACATTTCCCCTTCCCACTGCCATCTCTTATCTATTATGGGAATTAAAAGAAGACATTCATCTGCTCCCCTCAGCTGCCTGAGGAAGCCTCTCTGATGACGAACGGCTATGAGTATAGCAGAATATCACCAGGAATCATTTTGTTGATTTTCTTTTTCAGCTGGATCTCAGAAAACCCTGAAGAAGAGTGGAAGGAAGGATTGTAGGAGTCAGAGGGGCTAAGGACAGGCCCACAGAATTAACTAAGCAGGGAGTCACGGGGGCTCATAGAGACTCAAGAGGCAATCATGGAGCCTGCATGGGTCTGCGCTAAGTCCTCTGCATACAAGCTGTGGTTGCTTAGCTTGGGGTTTTTGTGGGATTCCTAGCAGTCAGAGTGGAGGTAGCTCTGACTCTTGTCTGCTCTTGGGACCCTTTTTCGCCTACTGGCTTGTCTCTACTAGGTTGCCTCAGCCAGCCTTAACATGAGGGTTTGTGGCTAGTCTTATTGCATCTTGTTATGCAGTGTTCAGTGTACTGAAAGACCTGCTCTTTTCTGAAGGGAAACAGAGGAGCAGAGGATCTGGGGGAGAGGGTTGAGGACAGATGGGAGGAGGGAAGGGAAGGGAGACTACAGTTGGGATATATTGTATGAGAGAAGAGTAAATTTAAAGAAAAGACTTTTATTGCACCTGGAGCCTGAAAGATCAGGAGAAAACAGCATACGCATGTTCTTCGAAGTCACACGGTTCTACTACAGAGCAAACAAAAACATCTAAAGTCCATGAACTGTCTTTCTTCCTCTGAGAGTAGAATGGGGAAGGGAAGAGATTGGGCAGGAAATCAAATTTTTCTTAAAAACAAACAAAAGTTTATTTATTTGTGTATAATGGTGTGCAGAGCTGGGGTGGAATGGAATAGGGCTTTAGATTCCCTGGAGTTTGAGTTTCAGGGTGTACTGAGTCTCCAGGTTTGGCTGCTGAGAACCCCAGTCCTCTGCAGGAGCAGTGAGCTCTCTTAACTGCCAAGCCATCTCTCCATCCCCAAGAGCCAATTTTTCATTTTAGCCTATTACTAATAATCCGTGATCCCCAACCCTTGCTGGAGCTCAAACACAGGACCTCTCTGTGCTCCGGGAATACTCTAGCTGAGCTAAATCTCAGATGGTATTTGATTCCTTAAAACTATATACTGTGTTGCTTTTCTGTTTGTTTTTTTTTTTTCTTCAAGACAGGGTTTCTCTGTGGCTTTGGAGCCTGTCCTGGAACTCACTCTGTAGACCAGGTTGGCCTCGAACTCACAGAAATCCGCCTGCCTCTGCCTCCCGAGTACTGGGATTAAAGGCGTGCGCCACCACCACCCGGCTTTTGTTTTGTTTTAAAAGATGAGATTTCTGTGTAGCCCTGGCTGTACTGGCACTCACTGTGTAGACCAGGCTGGCCTCGAACTCACAGAAATCCGCCTGCCTCTGCCTCCCGAGTACTGGGATTAAAGGCGTGCGCCACCACCGCCCGGCTTTTGTTTTGTTTTGTTTTGTTTTTTAAATATTTATTTAATCTTTTTTTTTAATATTTACTTATTATGTATACAGTGTTCTGTCTGCATGTATGCCTGCAGGCCAGAAGAGGGCGCCAGATCTCATTACTGGTGGTGGTGAGTAACCATGTGGTTGCTGGGAATTGAACTCAGGACCTCTGGAAGAGCAGTCAGTGCTCTTAACCACTGAGCCATCTCTCCAGCCCTTTTGTTTTGTTTTAAAAGATGAGATTTCTGTGTAGCCCTGGCTGTACTGGCACTCACTGTGTAGACCAGGCTGGCCTCGAACTCACAGAGATCCACCTGCTTCTGCCTCCCGAGTGCTGGGATCAAAGACATGCGCCACTACCGCCAGGTTCATTGGTGTTTTGCCTGTATGTCTGCATAAGGGTGTTTGCTCCCCTGAAACTGGAGTTACAGACAGGTGGGAGCTGCCATGGGGGTGCTGGGAATTGAACCTGGGTCCTCTGTAAGAACAGTCAGTGCTCTTAACCACTGAGCCATCACTTTTAAGAAACAAGAACTGTATTTTAAAAACAAGACCCTAGTTCTTCGGGAATTAAAGAGCTCTTATCAAAGCAAGGGAATGCATGAATACTGAGATTTAAATAAGAAACCAAAACATGCCAGGCGGTGGTGGCGCACGCCTTTAATCCCAGCACTCGGGAGGCAGAGGCAGGCAGATCTCTGTGAGTCTGTGAGTTCGAAACCAGCCTGGTCAACAGAGCTAGTTCCAAGACAGGCTCCAAAGCCACAGAGAAATCCTGTCTCGAAGAACAAAAAAAAAAAAAAAAAAAAAACATAAGAAAGAAGTTCTAAAGCGGCATGATCTCCACAGCACAGGACAACAACATGACAGCCAAGAACAGGCCCACTGAGGGCCCATCATCGAGGCCTCAAACCAGACCGACGGCTCTTTGCAATGAACACGTGCAAGTAAAGATCTATGAACAACGAGGTTTACTACGTAACACTGCAGCTTCCATGATGAGAGTTTAAATTCTTCACTTTTCTTTTCCCTTTCTTCTCTTAAATTTTGTTTTATTGGGGGTGCTGGGGCAGAGGGTGGATGCAAAGGGAAGGGGAAATGAAAGGGATCAAGACATATGGTGTAGGGACTAGAGAGTTGGCACTGCCTGCTGTCCCAGAGGACCTAGGTTCAAGCCTAGCACTCACATGGCAGCTCACAACAGTCTGTAACTCTAAGATCTGACAACCTCACACAGACACACATGCAGGCAAAACACCAACACAAATAAAATAAAAATAAACAGATTATTTGTTTAAAAAGATCATGATATAAAAGATACACAGCATAGAAAGAAGGAAGGAAGGGAGGAAGAGAGGGAGGGTGAAAGAGAGAGAAAGAAGGAAGGAAGGAAGGAGTTGCTGGGTGTGGTGGCGCACATCTTGAATCCCAGCACTTGGGATACAGAGGCCCAGCCTGCTCTGCATAGAAAGTTTCAGGACAAGCAGGGCTGCACAGAGAAACCCTGCCTCTAACAAGAAAGTCTTCTACTGCAGTTACAGGGGATGCAACCAAGTGCTTCACTCTCTCAAACACCAGTTTTGCACGAAATAAGATTTTCTAAAATAAATTAGACTTTGTGTGTAACCTTAAACAAACAGTTTCACCTTCCAGGACCTTATACTTAAATATCTAAAACATATATGCATATGCATATTGTTTATATATGTGCATATATACACACATAAATAAGAATGCCTGTTTTTTTTATTTGTTCATTTAGTTTGGTAAGGATCAAAAATTATGCAAAGGGGCTGGAAAGATGATGGCTCCTGCCGGGCGGTGGTGCTGCACGCCTTTAATCCCAGCACTCGGGAGGCAGAGGGAGGCGGATCTCTGTGAGTTCGAGACCACCCTGGTCTACAGAGCTAGTTCCAGGACAGGCTCCAAAGCCACAGAGAAACCCTGTCTTGAAAAAAAACAAAACAAAACAAAAAAAAGATGATGGCTCAGTGGTTAAGAGCACTGGCTGCTTTTCCAGAGGACCCTGAGTTCGATTCCCAGCACCCAAATGGCCACCACTCCAGTCCCAGATCTGACGACGACCTCTTCTGATCAACACAATAATTGCATGCATGTGGTACACAGACAAAACACCCTTACAAATTAAATAATAAATAAACGGATCGATAGAGAACGCAGAGCAGAGGTTAAAGCTTTGGCTTATGACAAGGAACAAATGCTACATGCCAGGCTTCAGGGGTTGCGGAGGAGTTTTGGAAGGAAGTCGACAGGGTTGAGAAGTAGAGTTAAGCGGGGGTGTGACATCCTGGACACACAACAGCTTCATCTTCTGCCAGAGAGCAGAAGCCTTTTCCGCAGGGGCATCACCGGGGCAGCAGCCCGTCCCGGGAACGAACTCGCGCCTCCCTGCTCCGCACACTCTCGGGGCCTGTACCTTCTGAGGGTCCAGGGCCGCTCCTCCCAGTGGCTCCCGCGGCAACTTCCAATCCTCCGGGCGGCTCAAGAACCGTTTTCACTCCGCCCCTGACTCCCAGATCGTGAGCGGCGGAACGGGTCACCAGCGCTGCACACCTGCGGTTCCGGGCTCTCCGGGGCGACCCGAGCTCAGCCACGCCCTTCCCACGTGTCTCATTGGTGGAGCCATAGCCCCGCCCTCTTCCGGGCTGGACAAGCCGCTCGAAACCTCACCGCCGACTTCAGTGACTGGCGGAGAGGCTCCCCTTAGCGCCCGCCCCTTGACCGAGATGGGCGGAGCCCACTTAGTGTCATACCCAAGAATTCAAGCAGCTGACTTTTCTGAATCAGCTCTCCCAGGGAAAGGAAACGAAACCATAGCCTGCAGAGGCGCCCAGGACTCCATAGAAGGGGTGGGACTTGCATTTCGACACTTTAGGATAGGGAGGGAAGAGCCGAGGTAAGTATTTTTGAGGATATAATCATAAATACTATAAATTCATGCTATCTGTTTTTAATTTCTATAACCACTTGTTCAAATGAAAACTCACTATTCTATCACTGGAAATGTAAAAACTGAGTTTCAAGAAAGAAATGACTGGCAAGTGATGACAGTACCCCACACCCATCCATCCATCTATCCTTCTCTTGCCAGAATTTGCTCTGTTACTATCTCTTGTATGCTAAGACACCATAATTCTTGACAGTAGGAAGATGGACTTTCAGCTTCTGACACAAAACTGGCCATGGTCGTTTCCTCCAGGTCATCTGAGGGTCCATCCTTCCTGGTCTCTGGCTGAGGGACGCCCACCTCTTTCTCACCATAATAATACTGGATCAGCCGCTGAACCCCAGCCTTCATTGCTGGCTTAAGAGCAGCACTGATCACCACCCCAGCTGGCCCCCCTGACAGACCCGCCATGGCCATCAAAAGGTCATAACCCAGATCTATGGCCCCATCTTTGCCTCGCTCCTTGGCCTTGTCAGAGCAATTTTGAATGGCATAATACAAAGCTGTGCCTAGGTTGTAATAGGCCCCCACCGCTGGCAGCTGCCCAACCACATTGTGCACACTCCGCTCCTGCTCATTGTCACAGTCGGCGTCAGAAAGCGAGCGTCGGACCCTGTTTGGGCCTGGTTGTTCCCAGGCTGAGAGCTGCAGAGCAGAGGACAGGGCGTCCATTGACACTTGCGAGTCCATGTGTCCGCCTTTCTGGAGTTCTTGAAGATGGCGGATGAGGGTCTGGGTAGCCTCCACACCTCCCAGTTGGTAAAGCCGAAGCTGCAGAGCCCAGACGTCAGCCTGGCAGCCAGCTTCCTCCAGAGCGTTTCTCAGAGCCAGGCCGACCAGGAACTGGGGGAGAGGGGGTAGATGAGAGAAGCCAGGCAGGGACTTTGGGAGCAGGGCCTGGCAGGACAAGGGGTTTGAGGACGCGGAGGGAGAGAGCATTGTAGAGGGACTGGTTGGCTCTGGGTGTGGCATGGCATCCACAGGACACAGCAGGAGACAGCAAAACAGCAGAATTGGCATCACGATGAGTCGGACACTATGCATGTCTGGAGCAGAGTACCCTGGAAAAGGGAGAACCCCAAAACATGCAAACCATCTCACTGAAAATTATGGTTTTAAGGGAGCCCAAGATTCAGGGGACCCCCTTCTTTATCACCTACCTCCAACCTTTTGTTCTTTTTAGTAAAGGGTAGGCTAAGGGAAATGCAATGTGATTTCTCCTTGGTCTCTGTCATCTCTGTGTCACAGAAACCTCCCTGTTTTGTGCCCACCCATTTATAGAGACCCAGATTACCATGTAGTCTGGTCATGGAGAAGTGAGACCGCTTGGGTAGGCTTCGTAGCTCCTCCTGTTTTGTTTTGTTCTCTGTCCCGTGCAGAGAGGAGATATTTGGAGTCACTGCAGTGGAAGGACCAGGACTGACGGCTAGAACAGGCCCATCTGTCCCTACAGTGCAGATATGGCCTCAGATGTTGACATTGGCCAGTGCCTTTGCAAATAAGCAGGGACAGAAAGGTTCAACAGCAAAACCAGGCGCTTTAATGAGGGCATCGATCTTATCCTCTAGTAACGTCACCTGTTTTGTTTTGTTTTGTTTCCAAGACAGGGTTTCTCTGTAGTTTTGGAGCCTGTCCTGGAACTAGCTCTGTAAACCAGGCTGGCCTCGAACTCACAGAGATCCGCCTGCCTCTGCCTCCCAAGTGCTGGGATTAAAGGCGTGCGCCACCACCGCCTGGCTTATTTTCATTTTATGCGTATGTATGTAAGTGTACAAGATGTGTACAGTGCCCAAGAAGGCTGGAAGAGGCTGTTGGGTTCCCTGGAACTGGAGTTACAGACGTTTGTAGGCTGCTGTGTGGATGCTGGGAACTGAACCTTGGTCTTGGGCATGGCAGCAAGTGATCCTAACCAATGACCCATCTCTCCAGCCTTTTCACCCATATTTTTAAAAGTTGTGAGATCAGCCAGGAGGACCACTAAAAGTGAGGCTTTTAATCTCAGCACTCAGGAGGCAGAGGCAGGCAGATCTCTGTGAATTCGAGGCCAGCCTGGTCTACAGAGTGAATTCTAGGACAACCGGAGCTATACAGAGAGACCTTGTCTAGGAAAAAAATAAACGTTGAGAAAATAAAAGTTATAGGAGATCTCACTAGGTTTAGAGGGAAAACTGGAAGAAGTTGGCATTATAAATATCCCGCTTGCTTTGGTGTCTTCATGATCTGAGTGAGTGTTGTCTTAATCCCACCTTCTCCTGGCCACATTTTTGGGAAGCCAGAAAGCTATGGTTTAGAAAAATGAAGGTTCTGGTATTTACAAATATTTACCAATTCTTCCTGGAGCCAGCTCTGTCCTCACCTTTGCCCCATACTGGCAAACTGTTTTCCCCCTTCTGATTCCTGTCCATCCTTCCGTCTCCTTGTCCTAAGGTTTTGCCTTAGACCCTTAGATGAAATGAGAAAGGTTCTCAGTGTCTTTTGGAGATGGTTAAAGCAGAAGACTGGCAGTCTCTGCGAGGGAGCCTCTAAACTGCACTGCGCATACACGGACAGACTGACAACAGGCTCACCCAAAGCAGCTTTTTTTTTTTTTCACTTTTCCTGATTTCAACATGAAACACATAAAACATGTATCTCACCAACCGTGGTGGTTTGAATGTAATCGACTCCCACAATCTCATAGGGAGTGGCACTATTAGGAGATGTGGCTTTGTTGGAGTGGGTGTGGCCTTGTTAGAGGAAGTGTGTCACTGTGGGGGGAGCTTTGACGTTCCCTATGATCAGGAAACTGCCTAGTGTCTCAGTTCATTTCCTGTCCCTGCCAAATCTAGGACTCTCAGCTGCTCCTCCAGCACCACCTCTGCCTGTACATGGCCATGCTCCCCTTCGTGATGATAACGGACTGAACCTCTGAAACTGTAAGTGAGCCACCACCATGAAATATTTTCTTTATAAGAGTTTCTGTGGTCATGGTGTCTTTTCACAACAATAGAAACCATAACTAAGACACTGAGTCTAACCAAACATATTCCTTCCTATGCATTGTCTTCAACTTCCACACCTGTGTCCTAACATGGGCATACATGCATACACACACAATAAATGTCTAAAAAAAGAGAATATTCTTACCTTTTTTCTGTTTGTTTGTCTCTTTGTTTTTTCAAGACAGGGTTTCTCTGTGTAGCCCTGGTTATCCTAGAACTAGCTCTGTAGACCAGGCTGGCCTTGAACTCACAGAGATCTACCTGCTTCTGCTTCCTGTGTGCTGGGATTAAAGGTGGGCCCACCGCTGCCCAGTTTACCATTTTTCTTTGTCATTGAATTGTAGGTTCTATCTAAGATGATGAAAAAAATTTTAAATGGCATAAGCTAGCAACAAAAATGTAAAACTATTTTAAAATATTTCATGAATAAAATCTTAGTCAAAAAAAGAACTAGTGAATTTAAGATACAAAATAAAATGTTGATATATAAACATACATAAAAAGTTGGGCTTGGTAGTGCACATCTGTTTTCCCAGCACTCAGGGGGCAGAGGCATGATGTTCCAAATAAGTTCAAGCCTTGGCTGGTCAACTTAGAAAATTCTAGACCAACCGTGGAGGCTAAAGAATGAGACTCCATCTCAAACAAACAAAACCCACAAAAAGAGCTGGCAATTCAGTTGTTGGTGAAGTGCTTGCTGAGCATGATGTGGGCTCTGGGTTTGAGCCCTAGTGCTACATAGGATGTACATGTTAATACATGTTTGTAATCCCAGCACCTGTGAGTCAGAGGCTGGTGGATCAGGAATTGAGACCAGCCTGGACTGCATGAAACATAGTCTAAAAAGCAGACAAATACACAAACCTGGTAAATTCCACACTCCCGCTCATGAAAACAACCTTAATTAAACTCAGTTGGTCACAAAAGAAAAAAATCTGGGCATGGTGGTGTACATCTTTAATCCCAGTGTTTAGGAGGCAGAAGTAGGTGGATTTCTGTGAACACAAAGATAGTCTGGTTTGCATAGTGAGTTCCAGGCCAGCCAGGGCTACCTAGTGAGAGCCTGTCTCAAAAAAAAAAAAGAAAAAAGAAAAGAAAAGAAAAAGCAAGGAAGGTAGGAGGGAGAAAAGGAAGGAAGGAGGGAGAGAAGGAAGGAGGAAGATAAGAAAGGAGACATGAAAGGGAGGGACAGGGAGAGGAGGTAATGAGGTGGTGATTAAAATCAGAATAGATTACTGTAATGAGCATGGAAACAAATCCCTCTGAATAAGTAAAAAAAGAGGAATCTGTAGTGTAGGTAAAGTAGGAAAGCTATAGTATAAGGATAAGTATAATTTAGAAAATTAAGTAAGAAAACTGTGTGAACAAGAAAGGAGGAATAGTAAGAGAACATTTTGCCCACTTGGAGGCTGCCACACCCATCTGGCCCTACCAGACGGAAGGCTGTACCCAGTAACCTTGGTAATCTTGCCACGTGAGAAGGACCCCTCCCTTCTGGGTCCAGTCAATACCGATAGCCTAGGACATCTGGCTATCAGAAGGATAGGATGAGAGGCAGTTTCAAACGGGCATAAAAAGACAAGGCAGAGGCAAGAGCAGGTATCTAACTATCACAATGGCCCTGGCACGCTGCTGAGCCTCTTAGCAAGATCCTCCAAACGCCTGCCTTCCCGAGAGAAGAGCCTCGACTCCTAAACAGAACGCTCTGCCTACCGAGAGCAGACAGAATGCTTTGCTTCTCGAGAGCAGTCAGAACCTCCCACCTTCCAAAAGCAGACCTGAGAGCCGACCTAACGCCTTATCTCCCGAGAGCAGACCATTGCCAGTCCACACAGACTACGTGGTCAAGAGTTTGAGCCTCGCTGTCAAGCACCCAGTGCGGTCAGGCATCCAGCCTGAAGAAATCCAAAAGTCCTTTTTAGGGCTGAAGAATATCAGGTTGTATGATGCTATTTAATGCATGTGTGAAATGTTGTATTGAGGTTAAGAAGTGTTTTATAGATAATTGACAAGTCAGTGGAGGTTAGGAATTGGTTTTATGTATTAGGATTAGTAGGATTAATAATTGTGATATTGAATTGTTTATGTGTTGTCTATTACACGTGTGCTGAGAGTGTGAACCCCCTTAATGCATTACATATAGAAGCTACTAATAAAGAATCATTATAAAGACAATTCTCTTGCTTGGTCTGGTTATTCATCACTCTCTGGGGAGAAGGGCACTGAGTCTTCATAGCACTACTTGAGCTGAAACCCAACAGCTCGCGACAATTACATACATGGAACTGACAAAAAATAAATTTTAAGCCCATAAATTGTGCCCCCCTTCCTCCTTCTTGATACAGGGTCTTATGTATCTGGGCTGGTCTTAAAGTCTATGCCGTCGAGGGTATCTTTGAACCTTGAACTTCTGCTCTTCCTGTTTACACACACACACACACACACACACACACACACACACACACACACACACGCACGCACGCACGCACCTGTGCACGAGCACATACTTGTTGATGACCTCAGAGGCCAGAAGAAGCCCTCATATCCCCTGGAGTTACAGTTGACTATGAGCTGCCATGTATGTTGGGAATTTAACCTGGGTCCTCTGGAAGAGCAGCCGGTGCTCTAGACCGCAGTCGCCTCTGCAGCTCCCGCCCAGTTATTTGTTTTTGTTTTGTTTGTTTCTCGAGACAGAATTTCTCCGTGTAACAGCGTAGCTGTTCTGAAACTGCTGAGCGAGTGAGCCAGAGCCAGAGACTGCTGAGGGTCCAGACGTGAATCCAGGACCTTCAAGGGAGCAGACCTAAGCCAACACCCTGGTGGGTCTGGGCTAGAGTCTAGGACCTCCCAGGAACTAGGCGGGAGCCAGGACCTCTGTCAGCCTGGGCGTGAGTGAAGCTGGGTCCTCCCAGGGAATAGGCAGGAACCAGAGATCTCGACAGGGCCAGGCATGACTCTGGGACCTCAGAGAGAGTAGGCCTGAGCCAGGTCCTCTGTGGGTTCGGGCACTGGTTTGGAACATCAAAGGGAATAGGCAGGACCTCTGAGGAAGTAACCAGGACCTCTGCGGGTTTGGGCGCACCAGAGCCTCCCAGGCAGTAGACCGGAACCAGAAACCTTTCCAGGTCCAACTCCAACCCAGGGACTTCTGCAGGAGGGAATCCATACCAGGATTTACAGATACAGGTCAAAGTTGGTAACCTAGGCCAAAGTTGCCCTGAGGCAAGGAACTCTATCTTGGGCAACAAATTCCACAGGAGTGGAATTGAACAAGATGCCTAGGACAGAGAGAGCCAGAGGAAACAAGCTCCACTGGGAACACAAGC
Source organism: Ondatra zibethicus (assembly GCA_004026605.1). Classification (NCBI taxonomy): domain Eukaryota; kingdom Metazoa; phylum Chordata; class Mammalia; order Rodentia; family Cricetidae; genus Ondatra; species Ondatra zibethicus. Next base: position 31,688 of record PVIU01017714.1, read on the forward strand.
CAGTAACAAGTCCAGCCCTGGGAGCCAACCCAGTCCTGGGACACTGGCAGACCAGAATTGAGCCAACGACCTGACTCAGAGTCCGCGACCTCCACGGGATCCGAAGTGGGACTGAATCAATTGCCTGGGACACAGAGAGAGCAGGCTCCACCAAGAGAAGAAGCCAGGAGCAAACCTAGTCCCAGGACACGAGCAGATCAGGATTGACCTAGCGACCAGATCCAGAGTCAGCGATCGCCACCAGAACAGGTCTAACTCCAAGCCAGGGACTTCTGCAAGAGGAGATCCAGAACAAGATTTACAGAAACAGATCAAATCCAGCAGCCTAGGCCAAAGTAGGCTTGAGACAGCAAACTCCAAGGGAGCAGACCAAAGCACAGGAGCACTGAGCTACCTCCAGGAACAGGAATAACCAACGGGGTAACTAGAACTGTGACACTGACTGTACCACGAGGAAAACCATCTTAGCTTTCTATCTACTGGCACCTAGAAGATTATTCAACAGAATCTCAGACAGCACCAACCACACCTATTAGAGCAAAAGATGAGTAGAAAAGGTAGGATCACATGCTACACCACAAAGAGCAACACAATACCAGTAAAACCGAAAGATCCTACAAAAGTAAGACCTGAACAATCAAATATGGATGAACCAGAAGAAAATGATCTAAAAAATAACCTCAAGAGAATTTTTGAAATTCTTAAAGATGAAATGAGAAATTACCTTAAAGAAATGGAAGAAAAAACAAACAAAAAATTGGAAGATAATCAGCAAATCACTTAAAGAAAACCAAGAAAAAGAACTCAAACATATAAAAGAAACTATTCAGGACTTGAAAACTGAGATAGAAAAAATAAAGAAAACACAAGCCGAAGGAATTATAGAAACAGAAATCATGTGGAAAAGATCAGGAACCACAACTGCAAGTACGAACAACAGAATACAAGAAATGAAGAGAGAATCTCAAGCGCTGAAGATAAAATAGAGGAAATAGACCCATCACTTAAAGAAAACATTAAATCTAACAAAAGCTTAACTCAAAATATCCATGAAATATGGGACACCATAAAAAGGCCAAATCTTAGAATAATAGGTATAGAAGAAGAAGTTCAACTCAGAAAATTTATTTAACAAAATCATAGAAGAAAACTTTCCCTACCTAAAGAAAGATATGCCGGGCTGGAGAGATGGCTCAGAGGTTAAGAGCATTGCCTGGGGTCCTGAGTTCAATTCCCAGCAACCACATGGTGGCTCACAACCATCTGTAATGGGGTCTGGTGCCCTTTTCTGGCCTGCAGGCATACACACAGACAGAATATTGTATACATAATAAATAAATAAATATTAAAAAAACAACAAAAAAAGAAAGATATGCCTATGAAGATACAAGAAGCTTATAGAACACCAAATAAAAAAAAGTCCTCTCACCACATAATAATCAAAACACAAAACATACAGAGTAAAGAAAGAATATTAAGAGCTGCAAAGGAAAAAGGACAAGTAACATATAAAGGTAGACCTATCAGAATTACACCTGACTTCTCAGTGGAAATAATGAAAGTCAGAAGGTCATGGTCAAACATTATGCAGATATTGAGAGACCATGGATGCCAGCCCAGGCTTCTATACCCAGCAAAACTGTCGATCACCATAGAAGGACAAAACAAGATATTCCATGACAAATCTAGATTTCACCAATACCTAGCCACAAACTCAGCCCTACACAAAATACTAGAAGGAAAACTCCAACCCAAGCAAGATGGCTACACCAACAAAAACACACACAATTGATTATCTAATTACAGCAAATCCCAAAGAAGGAAAAAAAAACACACAATTTAACATCACCAACGATGAAAACCATATTAACAGGAGATAGCAACCACTGGTCATTAATATCCCTTAATGTAAATGGACTCAACTCACCCATAAAAAGGCACAGGCTAACAGACTGGATATGAAAACAGAACCCATCCCTCTTCTGCATACAAGAAACGCATCTCAGCCTCAAAGACAGACATCATCTCAGAGTAAAAGGTTGGGAAAAAATATACCAATCAAATGGACCTAAGAAACAAGCGGGTGTAGTTATCCCAATATCTAACAAAATAGACTTCAAGCTAAAATCAGTCAAAAGAGACAAAGAAGGACATTTCATATTAGTCACAGGAAAAATCCATCAAGAGGAAATTTCAATACTGAACATCTATGCCCCAAATACAAGGGCACCCTCATATGTCAAAGAAACACTTCTAAAGTTTAAATCATATATTAAACCCCACACACTAATAGTGGGAGACTTCAACACTCTCCTCTCACCACTGGACAGGTCAATCAGACAGAAAATGACCAGAGAAATAAGAGGAGAGAGAAATGTAGAGCTCAATAACTATCAATAAAAATGTATAAAAATCATTGCCCGATTCCTAAAGAAGGACGAGGAAGGACGCTCACTCCTGCCCTGGCCGCAGTGCGGCGGGTTCTAGCCAGAGTAACTGAAGGAACTTGAGGCCAGTCTGAACTAGGGTGAGAGTCTGCCTCAAAAACAACAAAGCATAAAACCCTTGGGAAGGATTATACCCACAAGCAGCGCAAGGAAGAAAGTAATGCTAGAGGAGAGATGGAAGGTAGAAAACAAGAGATAAAAATCAGGGAGACCAAAACTTACTCTTTAGAAAGTTGAACAAAATTAACACATTGTTATCTCCACGACAGGAAGAGAAAGAAAATATCCAAATGACTTAAATCAGGAATGAAAGTGGGGGCATTCTTACCTATTTTACTGAAATTATAAAGATTATAAAAAAGCTGGGCCTACTGGTTCATGCCTGCATCCCACCATACTGAGGGCTGAGGCAGGATCATAGAAAGATCAACACTGCTCCGAGCCGCATAGCGAGTCCCAGGCTAGCCTGGGCTACGATGTGAGGCCCTGTCTTGACCCTCCCCTCACTACAAGGATTATAAGAGAGGTGTTTTTTTTGTTTTTGTTTTTTGGGTTTTTTTGTTTTTGTTTTTGTTTTGGTTTGGTTTGGTTTGGTTTGGTTTTTCGAGACAGGTTTCTTTGTGGCTTTGGCGCCTGTCCTGGAACTAGCTCTTGTAGACCAGGCTGGCCTCAAACTCAGAGATGCGTCTGCCTCTGCCTCCCAAGTGGTGGGATTAAAGGCGTGCGCCACCACCGCCTGGCCCCTTCTGATTCTTAAGCTTATCTTCTGTGCTGTCTCAGAAACATAGGCAGGTTTATTATTACTCTGCATGTTATTAGGCAATCCGAAAAAGAAGGGTCTTTAATGAGTCCTGTGGCCTTCTCGGTCAGGGTGAGAAATGCTTCTATCTACCTTAAGAAAGTGTCAGTACAGACCAGCATGTATTTGAACCCTCTTGACTTCCACAGTTGAATGAGTGGACTTGCCAATCCGGAAAATGCTGCTGACCATAGTATTGTTTTAAATTCTTTTTGGTAGGTGTAGTCTTTGGGTCACTCTTTTGCGTTTGTTTATTGATTGATTGATTGATGCATTTGGAAGCGTTGTCATGGTGCCTGTGTAGACCTCATAGGATAGGTTGCAGGAATTGTTTCTCGCTGTCCACTCACTACCTGTGTCCTAGGGATTGAACTCAGGTAATCAGGCTTGGTGACAAGTGTCTTTACCACCCCTGAGCCATCTCAGTGGCCCTTGATTTTTATTATTTCAAAGCTAGGGAGGTTGTAGTCAACACTCATCCTTTATTTTTAAAGACTTACTTTGTTTCTCATATGTGTGTATGTATGTGCGTGTGTACGAGTCCTGCCATATGTTTTTGGGTTCCTATGGCAGCTAGGAGAGAGCCTCAGATTCCCTAGAGCTGGAATTACAAGTAACTATGTGCCCCTTTGCCCCCCAGCTCCCTGGCCATGGATGCTGGGAACTGAACTCAGATCCTCTGGAAGAGCAGCAAAAGCTTAAGAGACAAAGAAACAAACAAAGCAAAAGTGCTTGGTTTGGGTTCAAGTTTTATGTAAACATCACATAGCAGTTCAAAGTAGCAGACTGGTATAAATGACCCTCCGGATGCGTAATAACTGTATTTGGAGGCCTATACTGCCGGGGTCAGAGGGATTAAAAGGAAGAATATTTTACCCATTTTCCTCCAAGGTCAACTAGGTCCCAAGGGACAGTAGGGCACCTCTTGAGATGTCTTGTAACTGTGAGAGTCACTTGTTCTCTTGTTCAGGGAGCCTGTGCAAATGCAACTTCCTTTGGTAAATTCTAACCAATGTCCAGTCTACAAAGAGGATTGTTAACACAGAGGAGAACTTTCCTCCATGCTTCCAAGAGAAGCCATAGTTAGACAAGGCCTTTGATTTATCCTCACATAGATGGAACCATGGGTAAAAGAAAGGCTAGAGAGCCGGAAGGTGGTGGTGCACACCTTTAATCCCAGTACTCAGGGGGCAGAGGCAGGCAGATCTTTGTGAGTTCAAGACTGTCCTCTCCCTATGTAGACCAGGCTGGTCTTGAAGTCCCAGAGCTCTGCCTGTTTCCCTAATGCTGGGATTAAAGGCATGTGTCACCATACCTATGGCTTAAATCTATGCACTCTTCCTGGGCCTGGGGAAATGGATCCCTGGTTAAGAGCACTGGCTGTTCTTCCAGAGGACTTGGGTTACAACTATATATAACTCCAGTTCCAGGGTATCTGATATCCTCTTCTGGCCTCCTCAGGCACATGTGTGATGTGCACAGACACACATTCAGGCAAAACTCCTATACATGTAAAATAATAAGCTGGGCGGTGGTGGTGCATGCACTCAGGAGGCAGAGGCAGGGGGATCTCTGTGAGTTCAAGGCCAGCCTGGTCTACAGAGCGAGTTCCAGGACAGGCTCCAAAGCGACAGAGAAACCCTGTCTTTAAAATAATAATAATAATAAACAAACAAATAAATAAAAAATATTTTAAGGGGCTGGAGAGATGGCTCAGTGGTTAAGAGCACTGACTGCTCTTCCAGAGGACCTGAGTTCAAATCCCAGCACCCACATGGCAGCTCACAACTGTCTGTAACTCCAGCTCCAGGGACCCAATATCCTCACATAAACATACATGCTGGCAAAACACCAATGTACATAAAAATAAATAAACCTGGGGCTGGAGAGATGGCTCAGTGGTTAAGAGCACTGGCTGCTCTTCCAAAGGTCCTGAGTTCAATTCCCAGCAACCACATGGGGGCTCACAACCATCTGTAATGAGGTCTGGTGCCCTCTTCTGGCCTTCAGGCATACATATAGACAGAATATTGTATACATAATAAATAAATATTTAAAAAAAAACAAAGAAAATAAATAAACCTTTAAAAAAAAAGGAAGGAAATGAAGTCTAAATATCAGACTTCAGACCCTGGATTCACAGAAGCACCTCTATACCCAAGAGAGACAAGTTCACTATTGTTTGAAATTAAAAAAAAGTGTACTGCTTAGCATTTAGTGTCTCTCCCTTACAACTGAGTACCTTCTCCAGTTGTTTCACCCACCAATGTCTGTGGTCCATTTTCCAAGTTTGATAGAGTAATGTTAAGTGCTGTAGGAAACTGATGTTCTTGCAAGCAAGCATTGTACCAGCCTTTAAAGCAGTAAATTTATACACGCATGGACATTAGTCTCAATAAACTTTGGTTTTGTTAATCATCAAAGAAAAAAATTGAACGATGGCTAAACACCTCTTCTCTCTGTCTCTTGAACCCATATGGGAGGAATACCAAGATGATTTAAGCCTCTCCAGCAGCTATCAAAGCAGATCATGGGGTCATTGCTTTAGAGACCAGCCTTAGAGGCCAAAGAAAAATGAGGAGCCCAAATATATGGATGCTGTGTGAGCCCATTAGGAGAGTCTAACAGACTTTGAGTTGGATATTTAAAAAGGATCCCGTGATCTGGGTTCTCTGCCGAGGGCTCATCAAGCTAATAACTGTTGCCTTTACTTCTCCTTTCATTTCCTTCTAGAAACCGGGCAAGGGGTCCTATCCTCATTTCACCTGGCTAATGTACAAGTGATTCTAGGGTGATTGTGTGTGTGTGTGTGTGTGTGTGTGTGTGTGTGTGTGTGTTAAAAACAGGAAGTAAAGCTTGGCTAGGCAATTTAGAGTAAAAAGAACCAAAGAAAAATAACCAGTTTACCTCTTGGCTAAAATTCGAAAGCATCCTTGGGACTCTTAGCAGCCTCATCCTTGCTAGAGGCCAAAGATGCCAAAAGGTTTTTTTCCCCCAGGGTGTGTGTGTGTGTGTGTGTGTGTGAGAGAGAGAGAGAGAGAGAGAGAGAGAGAGAGAGAGAAAGAGAAAGGGGGAGGGGGAGGCTCTGATATCTGATCTGGTTCCTAAATAATTCTAGAGTCACATCTTTAGTCTCTGAGAGAAAACACTTCCTGGTCAAGAGACTAGAATTGCTGGCTCAGGTGGAGACCTAACACTCCAGTTGCCCCAGGTCAATTGACTGGCCAAGGGGATTCAGAAAGCAGGTTCACCTTAAGCCATGCTAAGGAAATTAACATGTGACAGATGCTTCAGAAGTACATATACTAAAATTGGAATGATATGATTTTAGCATGACCCCTGAGCAAGAATGACAGGCAAATCCATGAAACATTCCATATATATATATATATTGGCTGTTGCGTCCTTCTGTCTGTGACTTCTGCCTAGAACCTCTGCCTACAGCAGAACAGGGCCAACTATGCTGTCTATATCAGTCCAGGAGTTTAGTGTCTACGACTCCGGAGCCTGGCCAGATGTCTTTTGGGGTAATATCTGAAAGGAAACCCGTAAAAGTCCATGCCAATGGTCCTCTCCCTGCTGGTAACTGAGACCTTTACCCCAAAAGGCAGGTCCTTCTCAGCAAAAAGAACGGGGGTTGAGGAGACAGCTAAAGGCCCGGGGTTCCACCAGCCCTCTATTTATTACGTTTACACACTCGCTCACTATTTGGTCCCCTGGGGTTATGTAGAGAGACCCTGTCTCAAAACAACAGCAACTCGACAACAAAAAGAAAAACCCGTCACAAATGATTGTGAAGCCAAACCCTAGCTAAAGGAGAAACGGCAGTCTCGGCCCACATCAGAGTAGCATATGCACTCTTCCCATCCCGTGTGCTCCTCTGCTTTCAGGAACCCAGTGCCCTTCAGACCGGAATATCTGCCTTCTCAAGACACGACCTGAAATGGTGGTCTCTTTCTTTGCGACTCCAAGCTCCTTTCTCTCTCTTTTTATTTATTTTTTTAACTTCATTTTATGTGAATTGATGTGAAGGTATGAGATCCCCTGGAACTGGAACTACAGATAGTTGTGAGCTGCCATGTGGGTGCTAGGAATTGAGCCCAGGTCCTCCGGAAGAACAGGCAGTATTCTTAATCTCTGAGCCATCTCTCCAGCCCCTCCAAACGTATTTCTAACAGTTCACAGAAATACATGCAGACAAAATACTCACACACATAAGTGTTTGTTTTGTTTTTACTTTTTCGAGACAGAGTTTCTCTGGGTGTAGCCCTGACAATCCTAGAACTCACTTTGTAGACCAACTGGCCTCAAACTCACAGAGATCTGCTTGCCTCTGCCTCCCAAGTGCTGACAATAAAATAAATCCTTAAACAAACAAACCCAAGCTTGGGATGGTGACACAAACCATTAATCCCAGCATTCAGGAGGCAGAGGCAGAGCACTGTGAATTTAAGGCCAGCCTGGTTTACATAAAGAGTTCCATGACAGCCAGAGCTATGTAAGGAAACCTTCCCTGTCTGTCTCTCTCTCACACACACACACCTAAAAACCAACCACCACAGACAACGACAATTTCTTTGCATGTGTGTGCTCAAATGTGCCCGCAGGTGTGCATTCAGTTGTGTGCCTTGCACACAGAGGTCAGCCTCAGGGGTTGTTTCTCAGGTTGTTCCTCACCCGAGAAATCACAGTATTTTTGAGTCAAGTTTTCTTGTTTCCATTCCCAGAGAACTTAGACAACAATACGGACACTAAGAGACTTATATAGATCTAATCTACATGGGAAGTAAAAAGTATAAAAAGACAAGATCTCCTGAGTAAATTGGGAGCATAGGGACCTTGGGGGAGGGTTGAAGGGGAGGGGAGTGGCAGGGAGGGGAGCAGAGAAAAATGTAGAGCTCAATAAATATCATGGAAAAAAAATAAAAAGAAAAAAAAGAAAGAAAAAAAAAGAAAAACCAAGTTGTCAGCCATGTTCATGTACTGCTTTGACCGATCCTACTCAGTTAATCAAGCATCCAGAGGATTTCATGCCTGCCTAGCATTTTATCACAGACTTGTAAGAATCTACAGACACTGGGAATCTATGGGATCCTATATAGATTTTCCCAGAATTTTTAAAATCAGTCTTTATAAACTTTAATAAATAAAAAGTATATGTAGGCAGGCATAGGAACATAGATCAATAAGGTAGAACTTAATGCTAGCACACGCATAGTTTATAGAGCATAAACTGTTAATTCACACAAAAGGAGATACAAATGACTAATATTTGAAAATCTCCAATATAATAAAACAAAAGCTAAAAATTAAAAAAAAAGTTTTCTTGTTTCCAGATGTGACATGCATACATCACACACCTGGACATCTGTCTGTGCACCACGTGCATGCTTGGTGCCCAGAGAGGTCAGAAGGCCTCAGGTCCCCTGGGACTGAAGTCATGGAGGGTTATGAGCTTTCATGCGGGTGCTGGGATTGAACCGGTCCTCTGCAAGAGCCGCAGACTGGGGTACAGACACTCCCACTTACATTTTATTATGTTCAAGGACTGGTTACAATGAGGGTGGAGGTGGCAGGAAGGTCCCACCCTGCCCCCATCTCCACTGGTACACAATATATACAAACAAACAAGTCTCTGGGAATGAGCAGCTAGAGAGGTGGCACAGCAAACCCTGACTTCAAAGGGCAGAACATAAGGGCCCCTTCCAAGCTGTGACGACCATCAATACTCGACGGTGCTATGGTAGGAGCCTCTCCATCCCACCCAGGGTCACAGAGGGCCCACGGGTCAGTTCTTGTAGGAGGCTGACCTTGAAGTTGGTCTTTTTTTTTTCCATACATTGTTTTGTTTTATTTTTTCCATTCAAGAACATAATTAAAGAAATAAAATTTTTACCTTTCTTCCCCTTCTCCCGGTCCCCTCCTACTACCCCCCACCCCTCCTCCCTCCCCCTTCTTCCTTGAAAGAGGGCATGGTGCCCTGCCCTGTTGGAAGTCCAAGGCCCATCCCCATCCCTCCCGGCCTAGGAAGGAGTGCATTCAAAAAGACTCGGTTCTCAAAAAGATAATACATGCAGAAGAAATAGGTCCTGGTGTCATTGTTGATGGGTTCTCCATCTGCCAACTTTCGCCGCCACTTTCAGAGAGTCTGGTTTGATCATATGCTCATTCAGTCCCAGTCCAGGTGGATTGGTGCGCTCCCATTAGTTCAGGCACA
>PVIU01017715.1:0-41160 GCA_004026605.1 Ondatra zibethicus
TCCTCCTGCTCCTTCCCCCAAACCTTCCTTTTACTCAACACCCCCTCCACTCCTCAGAAAGGGTAGGGCTTTCCATGGGGAGTCAACATAGACTGGTATATCAGCCTGAGGCAGGACCAAGCCCCCCGCCTTGTATCAAGCCTGTGCAAGGTATCTCTCAATTTGGAATGAGTTTCAGAAAGCCAGTTTATACACTAAAGATAAATTCTGGTCCCATTGCCAGTGACCTCAAAGATTTCTCAAGACAACATTCTAAGGGAGGGCCTAATTCATTTCTGTGCAGGTTCTCCAACTGTCAATCAATTCAGCCTCATATTGAACCTCAGGTGCCCTAGGCAGGCAAGGTGAAACAAATGTAACACATCTTTATATAATTAAACAAAGGCGAACATAACAAATACAACTTCCCTTACATACAGTAATATTCTTCAGCATAAACAAATATAACTTTGCATAATTAAAATAATATCACACACCATAGGTGTCCAACTTCAACTGATACATCTACAGCATAGTACCTCTGCTTAATGTTAAGGAACCTTGTTACAGAAGGGTTGTAAAGAGTGTATGAGTCAATGAACTACCTTGCCTGATGCAAGATACTATGTTCCATATATGGCTGGAAAGTAAGATGCTGCACTTATGTAATAACAAGGATATGGTAGCCTATACAAATGTACACAATGACAACACCAATTGGCATGCAAATGTGGGTAGGGGTATTCTCACCAGGCCTCACCCTAGATAAAGTGCTAAGGCTATCGATGGCTTCTGAGAAAGTCTTCTCCTGGGACCAGGCCCTTATTGGACTATACAATAACACGTGTTCAAAGTCACACAGAATAAATTCAAAAATGGTACACATGTGTGGATGAGAAAGTGTGTGTATGAAAGAATAATAAATGAACAAAGGGTTAATAATTTGAGATGGAGGGGAGGGACACATAAGAGATTTGAAGAAGAAAATGCCAATGGAAATGTTAAAAAACATTGCAAAAAATGAAAAACGAGAAAACGAGGAGGACATAGAGCAAGGGTTAAAGAATCCAGGGGTTGGATCTTGGAACATTTGGGTGAAAGGTTTTAATATAATCAAATTTTGATGAATGAAATTATTAGTGAATTAATAAAGATTCTTATAAAAAAGTTAAAACTTACTCAATATAAGGTCTAAATACAATAATATTTTCAAAGTACTACTCATGATGCTATTATAAAGCATCCAAGAAAAGCAGACATAATTATTCATTCCAGTTACAACATACTTGATATTTTATATTCTATTGTTAATGTACATCCTATTATTTTATATTTAATAAAACATGATACAAATCATTGCATTGATTTGATAAACATAAAAACACCGCCTGCTGGTGAAAACCACACTCACTTTAATTCTGAAATCTATTTTTAATCCCTTGGCTTTATAATAAATTTCAGTGTTATCACTGAATATGTGGCATTAGAATATATTTGAAACTTTAATTAGTTTCTATGTTTGAGATAATAAAATGTGAAAATAATGTCTTAATTAGTAATTCAATCAGTGTTTATGACCTTTTCCCTAGAAAAATAAATATAAAATTCTTTACTCAGCAGCTGTAATTTGATGACAAACTGAAGTGGAGCTAGAGCTGTTTATCTGAAATACCATTCTCACAGCTGGCAAGTGTCAGAATATTATCTCATGGAACTGATGTAATTTTCTTTAAAACTGGAGAAAATAAGTATCTATTGAGGCCATTTTCCTCTAATTTTCATTTGTCTGATTTTTAAATACTTTACTGACAATCACATGTATATATGCAAAAACATATTCGTAATTGCATAAGAGCTCAAATTATCTAAGAATTAAACTTGAAGGGTGGAATATTGCCATTACCAAAAATGAAGAAATTATAAAGATCAGACAGATACACAATTTATTTAAAAAGCAGCACATTTTGGGGTGTGATAGAACATGGTAGAGTAGGAATGTGAACTTGAAATATGTGAAGTATTATTTGGAAAATGTATTTTAGAAACAAATTTATATGCCTGCACCCAAAAGATTTGGGTATGAGTTTGTAAACCATGATATGAAAATGAAGTTATAATGCTAACTTTCTTTTTCTGTGGGTTCTGCATCCATGAATTAAATAATTGTAGATTGACAAATGGAAAAAATTAAATTTATACAAAAAGTGTGCTCATATTTTGTTTATATAATATGTTAGAGAAAGCAAGACAACACTTATGTAGCATTTGTCTTACAATACGTATTATAGAGGTAATTTAAAGTACTGTGGACACTGTAGAGGTTACAATAGTAAGATGCTTATCGTTACATCTTAGAGATGCCACATCATCAATGAGACAGCTGTAATTTGTTTTCTAGAGTATTTCTCATGAATGAATTTATAAGATAAATGGTGTTGCATGGTTATTAGATCATCTTATCACATAATGATAAGGCCTAATTTCAGGACAAAAGACTCCTACTTATTTGTGTATTTTACCAAAAAGAAGTCTAGAGCAATGTTCATGCAGGTAGGAGATGAACCATATCGTTAAAGTGTTTAGATGTTATTCAGAAATGATGAGGTTGCAAGAATTTTAAGTAGTGAAGTTAAGCAGGAGACATTTTGTGGTGCATGAATTGTGGCCATTTGAGATTTTAGAGTGAATTTAGATAACCAGTATTTTCTACTAAACTTTCCCCTGTTGCATGGGATTATAATACATTTGAATTTTTTATCAAAATGCCATAGTTCAGAAATAAATTGTGTTGTTATTTACTTCTAGTTGTTCATAAGAATGTATCAAATGCTTAAATCACCAAAAAACGACCCAGATATATTTAAATGCATGAAGCACATTATATATGTTTAAATGACTTTTATATATCTTCCATCCCAATTATGCTTTCAAAATTGATTTTAATCCTTATTGAATCATTTATACATCATGTTAGTCTTCCATTTTTATTTTAGTGTTGTACAAATTTGTTTGTAAATGATTACAGTTCTCTCTTTAATGCATCTACTTTCCGTTTTCATGTCACAGGGCATCTTGTTTACCTCTTCCTAAATCCTGGTGACTACATTCCCTGCTTTGACCATGAATATATTCCTACACCTAACCTTTCATTCACCCTTTCTTTCTCCACATATTTATCCCAGAACTGACAACTATTTTTAATATGAGCTACTCAATAATTTGTTTGGATCATTAATAAATACATTATCCCTTTCATTTAAAGAAATAAATCTGCAATGACTTTTGAAAACCCTGGCTGCAATTCCTGAATCTTCCATGTTTCCTGAGTATTTCGCTTTAGTTTTGGTCCTGGATTGTGAGGCGAACGCATGTTTTCTCACCTGTCCTTCACTCCTACCTGTCCTTAGTGTAGTATCTTTTGCGATTGTTTTCCAATTAGAGTCCTTGTTTTTCATAGCATTCCTCCTGGGAACTGTGTATATGTTAACTGATTCCATCTTCATTTCCTGATGTGTGGAAGGGATAGAGTGCCTCATATTAGGTCTGGAAACCAGAAGCAAGTCCTTGGCATATCCTTTTCTCATAATGAGAACCATGATTTGATTAATCAGATGGATGAACAAAAACTTGTGCCCAGCTGAAGCACTTCACAGTCTGCCCCTCCTGATACTGAATCCGTTTATAGTATTGGACCACTGCCTTGGCATGTTCGCCCAATTTTCAAATTTGAACTGTTGCCTAGGATGACTTGTTTTTTATCTTTTCCTTATTAGTTTGGAACTCTGGAGACCAATAATTACCTGAATAAGATCCAAATTACTAATTCCTTAGACCATATTCATTTGACCATTTGGCAGCTTACACTGGGACCAACCTTGTGAATCATAATAATTTCCATATCCCTTGTCAGTGCCTAAGTCCAGGCTCCCTGATACCATGTAAGCATAGGATTAAATTGATTTATGTGTGAACTCATCTGCAAATGTTTTCAAAAATTTATAAATCTATTACTTAAGATTAGTTCTACAGCTAAATATCAATTATAGGTGTGTGTGTGTGTGTGTGTGTTTTGTGGTATATATATATATGTATATATTTTGGAAATATATAGGAAAACTATAGAATATTTTTCTCTGAACAATCCAGGTTTAATTCATATCTACCATAGTCTCGATGTACACACTTTAAATATAAATGCCAAAGAACATTTTAAAGTTTTATTATATTTATGAGATCACAATTTGAAACTTTGAAAAGAATTATCAAACCTAGGTATATTTACTTTATAATTGGTTTTGTAGTTTCTGTTCAACTACATTGAAATAGTATCATTTTCAACAAAATTATATGGATATTTACTTGCAAATTGCAATTGATGACTAAATTATGTATCTAAATATTCCATATAAATAATCAGCTATTGATATTAATTATATTAATTAGCTTTTTCATAGAAGCAAAACAATCTTATTAGAAGCTACAATTTCTTTCAAAGTTTTACCTGGATGTAGAGATCACAAATGACTTTGATGTCCTAAGGAAATATTGAAATACCATGTTCCTCTGTTCAATGATATTGCTCTTTAATTATGTCATCAATCTCTACAAAGTTTCACTGTCCTTTATCTCCACTGTATTTCCTATTCACCTCTCACATCAATCCTAGGTGGTATGTTATTTTTCCTTAATTATGGAATATCTAGTCAAACATCCTCAATAGAAACCTTCAATTCCTAGAAGTGAAGACCCCTACAGTCATTATCTCATTGCCCTACCCATTGCTCTATTATTTTTTCTTATTTAGACTTCCTCTCTTATTTTCTATTTTTAGGAACTATAGTTCATTTTCTAGTTATGATTTCTAAGTAGACATTTTATGCTTATAACTATCTAACATATGCTTAAGCAAATTTAAATTAAATATATTTTATTTCAAATAGGTACAGGATAGATATGATAAATGTTTAACAGCTAATTTTTGTAGTAACAATATGGATGGGGTTAAAGAAGCCATGCTTCATAGAACAATAAAACTTTAATTGTGTAAATACTGTCATTGTAACCTATTTCATACTGCTATGATTATGTGGAACTGCAAATGTACATACACATTTTAATCATAAATTTGGCCTAAGTCACCACAATACCATATATTCCTTCTATCTTGGGATCTAATAAAATATACAGTAAAATATATTAGAATAGCTCCTCACAGAGCTATTTCTAGGATTGTTTTGGTATAAACATTGAGTCAAACATTAATCTGGGTTTCCTTATAAAAAGGTTTTAATATGACTATGACACATGTTAGCATCTAAACTAATTGAATCATCACCTTCATTGCTTAGGATTAAAATCTTGGTGAGGACATGTTTTGACCAAGACACTGGTCAGTATTATAAGCATCAGAATATGTATACTTGGTATATGATCATGATTACATATGGGTAAAATGAAGTTTACACAGTAAAAATTATGAATCAAGAAAGAAAATGTCTAGTTCATGGGATGATATGATCAGTGATTTGTCTCAACACTCGAGGTCAATTATATGTGACTGAAAGTCATAGTCTAGAAATAACCGAACATCTTTCAGAAATAGGGTATATTCAAGAAGCTTGTCTAACATTTCCTGTATCAAAAAATATCTCTTTGGGGAAGAAGTGAATTCAAAATGAAAGTAGATATTTAGATAATACTGAGAATGCTGGATCTATCAGACATTTACTTGAAAGTTCTTCTTGTTTGTCAACTTGACTACAACTGGAACTAAACCCAAAATTAGATGGCACACCCATGAGTGATATTTTTTTTTGGGGGGGGAGGACTTAATTTGAAATAAGAAGATCCACTGAGTTAGGAAGACATGACTAGAATGAGGTTGGAAAACACACCTTTAATCTGGGCCACACCTTCTGCAGGAAACCTATACAAAGGTCATGGAAGTAGGAAGATTCTGCTCTTTGGCTGCTTGCCCAAGTGCCTTGCTAGCAGGTACACTCCTTTACTAACATTAGAGCCACTTCTTTGGGATTCACCATTTAATGAAGACCGTCTGAGACATTGAGGTTTTGGACTGAAACACTACTAAATTTTTGCACTTTCCATTCACAGCATGTCCCTGGGTTTTGAGAAGACAGAATTTAAGAGTCTTAAAATGATCTTTTGCAGAAGAGTCTGATGAGCAATGTATTGAAGCTACTAAATGGTTACTTTGGGAAAGTTTCTGTGAAATTTATCTTAAGACTGGAAATCATATAGAAGCAAAGCATGACAATTAGAAATTTGCAAACTGAGCATGGAACAAAGAAAAACAAAAATGTAAAAGGGTATGCTCTAGCAACAACCTGCTAGAAGTTACCAAATATAAAGGTAACTAGTGGCTAACAATCAAGACGCTGAGGGAAATGGCTTTTTAGCACAGAACTAGAAGGATAAATAGTTTTAAAAGAGGGTCTGGTTTTCTTTTTCATGGAATTCTGCTACAAGACTCTACTATTGCGCCTGATACAACATTTGGAAACTCCTACACTGGTTTAAGAATGCACAGACAGCTTTCCCTGCTGAACTCAAAAGCAAAGTAAATAGACCTCCATGGGAAACACATGTACATTTTCTAAATCTTCAGAAACACTGAATTCAAGGGATAGCAATGTGGATGATTCTGTCCACATTTAAAAAATCATAACCACCAGCCTGAAAAGGTCGTTAAATGCCTGCTACTCAGGCAGAATTGTCCCAGAGAAATTCTAATGGTACAACGGTTAGCACAGCTAAGGAATGGGGTCAACTTTGGAAACCTAGAATTGCAGAGCCACCTGCATGTGAACAGTTCCACTGATTCAGAGGTCTCATGCAAACTGAGTCTAGAAAATCCATTACAAATGGAGTGTGAGACCTTATGGAATACTGTACAGTGTGTACCTGGTTTGGGTACACAGGATGAAAAGCAGATTAAGAATAATTTAAAACAACCAACATTGAAGTTCTCAAAATAATTGTTAGAGGTATAAAATCTTGACAAACATCCTGGGGGGTTGTAATATATTTCTATGTGACCTATTCTCTGTCTCTTTATAAATGTGCATGTGTGTGTGTGTGTGTGTGTGTGTGCACGCGCGCGCGCATGTGTGCATGCATGTGCCTGTGACAAACCTCTAATATCAGGTGAGAGCAGACATTTCAGAACTCAGTTCCATATTTCCTCTACGGCTTCTAAACTTCAAATTAAGAGGATCATTTAGCTAAATAAGTACTTTTAGGCATTGAACTTACTGTCAGCCCCCTTGATCTTTTTGTTTTTTTTTTAACTATTTCTATGTATCTTTTTTATTGATTTTCATTGAGCTCTACATTTTTCTCTGCTCCTTTCTCTACCTCTCCCTTCCCCCCTTCAGCCTTCTCCCAAGGTGCCCATGCTCCCAATTTTCTCAGGAGGTCTTGTCTTTTTCTACATCCCATGAAGATTACTTCTATGTAAGTCTCTCTTACATAATAAGTATCCTCATTGTTGTCTAAGTTATCTGGGATTGTGGTTTGTAGGCTGGTTTTCTTTGCTTTACGTTTAAAAACTACGTATGAGTGAGTACATGTGATAATTTCTTTTTGGGTCTGGGTTACCTCACTCAAAATAATGTTTTCTAGCTCCATCCATTTGCCTGCAAAATTCAAGATGTCATTTTTTTTCTGCTGTGTAGTACTCCATTGTGTAAATGTACCACATTTTCCTTATCCATTCTTTGGTCTTGGGGCATTTAGCTTGTTTCCAAGTTCTGGCTATTACAATGCTGCAATGAACATAACTGAGCACATGTCCTTGTGGCACGATTGAGCAACCTTTGGATATATAACCAAAAGTGCTATTATTGGGTCTTGAGGATTGTTGAACTCTACTAAAGAGCTAAAGTACTGAAAACATCCTGATATTGACATAAGAACAGACAGGAGGACCAATCGAACTGAATATAAGACCCGGATATTAATCCACATACCTTCGAACACCTGATTTTTTGACAAAGAAGCAAAAAGTATCAAATAGAAAAAGAAGTATATTTAACAAGTGGCAGATGCTGGCATAACTGGATATCAACATGTAGAAGAATGAAAATAGACCCATATCTATTACCATTCACAAAACTCAAGTCCAAATGGATCAAAGACCTCAACATAAAGCCAGCCACACTGAACTTTATAGAAGAGAAAGTGGGAAGTACACTGAACACATTAGCACAGGAGACCACTTCCTAAATATAACCCCAGCTGCACAGAAACTGAGAGAAACAATTAATAAATGGGACCTCCTGAAACTGAAAATCTTCTGTAAAGCAAAGGACATGGTCAACAAGACAAAACAAGAACCTCAGAATGGGAAATGATTTTTACTAACCCCCACATCAGACAGAGGTCTGATCTCCAAAATATACAAAGAACTCAAGAAATTGGTCATCAAAAGATCAAACAATCCAATAAAAAAATGGAGTACAGACCTAAACAGAGAACTCTCAACAAAGAAATTTAAAATGGCTGAAAGACACTTAAGGAAGTGTTCAACATCCTTAGTCATCAGAGAAATGCAAATCAAAACAACTCTGATATTCCATCTTACACCTGTAAGAATGGCTAAGATCAAAAAAACTGATGACAGCTTATGCAAGAGAGGTTGTGGGAAAAAGGGGACGCTTCTGCATGCTGGTAGAATAGCAAGCTGGTACAGCTCCTTTGGATGTCAGTGTTTATTAACTATTAATTAACTAATTTAGGTTTTTTTTTTGAAGCAGTGTTTCTTTGTGTAGTCCTGGACGCAGCTCTGTTGATCACTCTGGCTGCCTCTTCCTCCGGAGTGCTGTCATTAAAGCTGTGTACCACTGCCACCCAGCTCCTCTTGATCTTTTGTGAGAAGTATTTTATAGTTTTTATAGTCCCCTGACATTTCTAGAATATATACAATTTCCAATCTTTTGTCTTGTTTATGTTGTTTTTCATTTTACATATATGCCAGGAAATTTTTTGCCTTGAGTTATTCACAGGAAATTTGCCTTGGAACATTTAATTTGGCACTGATATAACATAACTAGATTATTAGCATGGAGAATATACTCTATATATGAGCAGGGTGAGAATTATTAGGGATAAGTATACTCTTATATTTTTATGAAGACTCATGTGCCCAAATCTTGGCAGCTGGTGAAAAGATATTTAGAGACATGCAGAACTTTTAAGGAATAAGAACAATTGAAAAGTAATTGGGTTATGGAAGAGACTACTTCAGACTGCTTTAAAATCCTCAGTTGTAGGATAGGTTTGCTGCTTCTTCATAGTCACTTACAGAGTAGGATATTATAAAATGAGATCACCACGTATTGTTGGTCCCTTCCAAACTTCCTATGAACTTCTTATCTTTAAAGTATGAAATAATACAAACAATGCTTCTCTTCAAAGTATTGTTCTTTGAATGTTTCCTTTATAGTAACACAAGAAAATTAAATTTACAGATGCAAATTATCTCTCTTCTCTGTTATTACAGATCATGAGTGTTAATTATGAGCACAAACTGTTGAAAGTAGCTCAAGTAAAATATAAATAAAAATAAATTTGATTTCAATTATTGCTTTTAAAGGAACACATAAACATTGAACTACTTTATGATTTCTAAAAGAATAAAATTCTT
Source organism: Ondatra zibethicus (assembly GCA_004026605.1). NCBI lineage: Eukaryota > Metazoa > Chordata > Mammalia > Rodentia > Cricetidae > Ondatra > Ondatra zibethicus. The sequence continues at coordinate 9,647 of PVIU01017715.1, forward strand.
GAAATACCTGGGAAACAGTGGCATATGCTTTAATCTCAGCACTTGGGAGGAAGAGGCAAGAGGATCAGTGAGATTGAAGGTCTCCAGAGCAAATTCCAGGATAGCCAAGGTTACACAGAGAAACCCTGTCTCAAAAATAAACAAATAAATAAATAAACAATGAAAAATTTGGTGTAATTATTTATAAAAGAGCAACATGTATCTTAGATCCTCTTTTACATTTATAAAGGATAATAACACTGCTTTCATAATGAAATGAGAATTTCACAGAGGCTGATGAAGTTTGCTGGGATTGCTGCATTTGTTTGATAGGATAATGGCAAGCGATGCTACTGTGAAGATGGTGTTTATGTTTTGTGTGGTAATTCAAGACAGCAAATGTGATATTGTCTTCTATCTCCAGTAATGGGTTGGATAAACATGATGTTTGAAACCTTGGGCAAAATACAAGAAAATGATTTATCAAAAGATATTTTGGTGGTGTAAAAGAAAAGATACTAATTCACGAGAAATAAAATATGTAGTGAATGTGTTGACTTGCTCTTTGATTGAATATGCTGATGGATAATTTCTAAATTTAAAGATTGGAATTTGAGTGAGGTTGGACTGTAATATATGTACTTCTAAATGGCACCCAAGAGCTACAATTCTCAATTCAGGGTTCTGCCCAGGAAGGATTCTTTAAAATTGAAGAAAAAAAGTGAAGAAAGAGGTAAAAGTTGTAATTACATTTTCACTTCAAAAATAAAAGAAATAATTTTAAAAGTTAATCATGGAAGGAAGCGGTTGTTCAGTAGGAAGCTGGCATTGTGTGTTTTGGAACTTAAAATTGATAGCTATTCCTGCAAACAAATGAGCCACTAACAAAATACCTTTTCTCTTTTCTTCCATCTTCTTATTAGAACTTGTGGATGCCCTCTGTAGTAACTTCACCAGGAAAAAGGAACTAGCCAAGCTTCAGAAGACAAACATTTGAGTTGTTTTCTGTGACTGGCTATTGTGTGACCACATCCACCTTTCAAAGTAGAATTAAGTAAACATAGGATAATCAATTTAAATAAGGCCCAGTCTTAAATATTAGTGGGCCGTTGGCCAATGAAATTGCTCTTCCCTTAATTCTCTACTTCTTGACTAATATTAAACTTTTCAGAATCAGAGAGTCCATACCTCAATTATTCAAACTATGAGTTTTTTAGTATTGTAATTAATCAAATTGAATAAGAGGTTGTTTGGTTATATGAGGAAAAGAGATATGGTACTCAGTTATGGGCTCATTTTTTTGCAGGGATAGCTATCAATTTTAAATTCTTATACACACAATGATTTTTTTTTCTGAATAACTGCTTCCATAATTAATTCTCTTCACAAAAATAGCAGGATTAAAAACACCAGGTCAAGAAATTGACACTATGAACAAAACAGATATACATACAAAAATAAAAGTGCTTGTGTATATGTCTTCCAAGGTGAAGAATATTGGTTTTAGTTATTATTTTTTAGCTATGTATGTGACTGTTTTACCTGCATCAAATGTATACCATTTGAATATTTGGTGTCCATGAGTTCTCTATAATTCAAGTATCAGATTTTTAGGAGCTGTCATGTTTGTTCTGGGAATCAAATGTAGGTCCTCTGGGAGAGTAGAGATATTTTAATTGCTGAGCCACCTCTCAAACCTTGGAGAATAAAAAACACATGATCATTGTCTTAAACAGGTAGAAGCACCAACCTTTGACGTTGTTGAAGCTATTGAGTCCAATGAATAACTCTAAATGTTTATCAGACAATAGTTTATCTTTCTTTAGGTCGTCAGTTAAGGAGGAAAAACTTCGTGTTTTATAATGTTATGTTTTATATTTATAAGTCTCTTTTGTTTTGAAAGGAGAGCAATACATTTCACTAAGATGACAGAAGTCAATATGAGTACCTATGCTCCACTCAGAGTATATTAAAAAGCTTGATTTTATGATCATAGAAGAATAAAACAGAGATAATTTATTACAATGACACCAGCATACTGTATAAGTCAAGAACTAGAAGAAGCAAGTGAAATAATGAGCCAACTATGCATGCATGCTGAATGTGAAAGAAAAGCTGTGAGACTTCATGGTCTGTACACTTCAGGGAAAGTCTAAGATATCTATGAATTTTAAAATCTGTGCTGGCGTGCCTTCTGGATTAGGGCACACATTCTTCTGTATGTGTGTTATTAGCCATTAAAATTTACATGGAAAAAATTGTAATAAATCTATAGGCAATACACTATTTTCAGGGATGGATGATTTTTAGTGTATACATTGTAAAGACACTGGTAAAAAGTCTTCTACAACAATTCTAGGAAAGATTGCATATTTTTCTTGTATTTCTCCTTTCCAAATGCTCGTTAACAGTCTGTTTGCTAAATTGATTCTATGATCATAAGAAAACTGAGGGACACATAAAAGGATCCACTAAACAATATATACTAAAATAGATTACATAAAATTTATATATTAACATTACATATTATATGATATATACTACATATGCATAGACTCAAACATAAATCCACATATCTCTGTCTATCTATATAGGTAAAGCTGCACCCTATCCCTCAAGGTCTCACATTCCTTTGGGTAATGACTTTTCTCGACTCTGTTCACATGGGAACTCTGAATCCTTTGAACCGAGGGGCTATACCTCTGTCAAGGCCATGTTAATATGTAATTGGGTATACAATTCTAGGTTTTCAAAGTTGAGCCTAATCATTAGCTGCATTAACCATTGTCCCATTGGTATATATTATATTTATAAAATCTTTTCCTATGAGATAAGGGCTATTAAGTGAAAATCTCATTGCAAGCCACAGGATATTTCCCTTTAAGTTATTGGGCAAGTGGTCCCCAAACACACCACAAAGCAACAGAGATTTTTTGTTGATAATCATAGCTAAACGTTAAGTTCTTATTACAGAGACTACAGCCAAATTTTGATTCAGAACATAGAGAAATCAACTTTAGACCAAGCAGGAAATGTTTTGTTTTTATCAAGCTTCCATAGGGTCAGAAGATCATACAGGCTGCTGAAGAGACTGGAATCAACCACCTTATCCAGTAACTGGTTCACACATTCTAAGACACTAATCTATGGGCAAGATGTCTCCTTGCATGAAGAATACTGGGGTATCCTAAAACTTTTCCATTAAAAATGAGGAAGAAATTTGTGTTTTGCTCTATATATTTGGTCAAAAGACCATGGTTGGGGAGATTACTGTTACTATAGCAACCTACATTTGCTGTTTGCTCAATGGTCTTGTCAAAAATCTGTCCTTAATAATTGTGTTATACCAGTCCTCTTTTGCTGCTATCAAATTTGGAAACAAAACCTTCATGCAGTGGGAGGTGGTAAGTACAGAGGAAAAAAACTGGTATAGGTGCTTAGTACATATAACTCTGAGTGCTCAGATGCATATAGGTCTCTCACAGCCAAAATCAGGGAACTTTATGTAAGAAGATGCAGAAAGAATAAAAGAGTCAATGAATGGAGAAGAGTGTTATGAAATGCTGACTTCCAGACATAACATAACTGCTGCTTATATTAATTCATAGAATTTTTGCTACCTACACAAGAGTTGCACAAAGCTAAGATTGTCAATATTCTAGCATATATAGTAAAGGTTCTCATAAACTCCACCTCTGTAGAAGAAGCTATCCGTAAATGATGACTACTTAAGGAGGAAGAATCAATTTTACTTGAAATTGTAACTTATGGGTTTCCTGTCCTCCAGTTGATGACCACAGTTCTTGTGAATATGGATAGCACTAATTGCATTCAGATGATTATTCATACCAAAAAGAGAAAAATAAAAATAAAAACGAGGACGTGAAACTTGGAGGAATATGTGGGATACTTGGTTGATTGAAGGCAAGCAGTGGTAGATTAGTATAATCAAGATATATTATAAAAACATGAAACTTTAAAAATGTTATTTAATAATACACTCTTATATGGGTGATTCCAAAATATCTACAATATGAGATGCATAAAAACTTTAAGTATTTGGTCTCTTCACATGCATACAACACTCATCATAGCTTGGTTCAGCATTTATAAATCTCATATTGACTCAGGGCATAAGGCTATTGGTTATACATAATTAGGTATGATATTTCAATAATTTAAAATTTAATATATGCTTTATTAGGAGCTACAGCAGTTTTAAAAACATAGAAAGGTTTCAAAACTTTGTTTTTAATCAGGTTTGGAGGTATAGTTCAATCAGTACAGTGCTCACTTCACAAGCATGAGGATTTGTGTTCAGTTGTATAGCCCATACCAAACATCTGGGATATGTTGCTTCATAATAGTACCTCATCACTAAGTAATTGAAATAAGTCAGACGCTTGGCCTTGCTGGCCAGAAATCATATACTTAGTGAGTTGGAGGCTGATGAGAAATGTCACAACAATTTATATATACTGTCTAAGGAACAAACCCAGTGCTGTTCTCTGGGTTCCTAAACATGTATACACATTTGGACATGCAACTTGCATACAAGGAAACATTTAGACCGAAACACAAACCGCATGTGTATTTCTTACCTTCCCATTAGCTGTTTGTCTTTTCCTTCAAATAACATCTCTCTGTCTTATTATATGGTATTCTTTGATATATATCAGAATTGGCTTTTCTTATGTTTTGTGTGATATTTTGATATCAGGAAGAAAAATCATTCAACTATAGCAGGAACATCCCAGAGAGGAATTAGCAAAGTCAAAATCCCTTATTTATATTCACTATCTGAAAAATAAGTTAGCAGATGAGTATTTGACCAGAAATTAATGGACTAAATGAAATGAAGGAATTTTAGAATAGGGATATAATGCATATATTTAATTCTGTGAGTACTCATCCTCACAGAGGTGAACAAAATATACATGTAAATATTTTCTAACAATTAGATGTACATATCTTATATATCCTGAATTTTATGCTTCTTTAAATGCAATTACACTTGTCTATAAATAAAACAATTCTACTATGTGTGCTAATTGTAAAGAGAATAAGAAGTTGAAAGCAAAGTTTTAGTGGATATAAATTTATAATAACTTACAGAATTAAAATTTAGTTCAGAATATACAAAAATATATAAAATACATAAAACTAGATTAATGTACTTATACATACTTATTCACATTAATATATGTACTTGTCTAAGATATTTAAATAAACCTATACATATCATGAATAAGCAATATGATGTAATGTACAATAGTCTCTTAAGAAAAAGCATAAGTTCAACACTGGTTGATACATTTTAAAAATGCTTCCTTTCTACACTATCATCCTTTGAGGAACGTTTGAGTAATTTTCATATTTCCATATAGAGACTTTATTTAACATTTGATATATTACACCCTCACACTTTTTTCTTTTTCATTAATATAATACATTGCTTCATGCTTGTTTGTTTTATACATTTATAAGTAAAAGTTTTATCACTGTGATCCTAGCTTTTGGCAGGTATTTAATTAAGAAGCTCTTTCTTAGATGAACTTAAGGATAAGAAAACTTGCTAGAAATTTATAGTCACAAGGTAGGGTAACTCATACCTCTAATACCCTCATGAGTTATGGCAGATACAGGCAAGCATATAGTCATACTTGTTACTATGAATTTGCTAGCAACTAATGAATATATTCCAGGTACAATTTTTAATTTCATGAAGTGCCAGATTTAGCACTTGTAAAACAAGGAAAATAAAAAAAATTCCCAGAAACTTAATGTTAGCAAAAGTAAAATATTGTATAAGACAATACCTAATAATCTCTTGCTCGCTCTGGAAATACCTCTTTAGTGTGAGTACCTTGATATGTCACATGGCTCCTCCTATCTGTGTGCTTGTCTCAGATAATTAGCTTTTACTTAAAAGAAGTGACATCATTATTCATTTCCATATATCAGATATTAAGGATGTCTAAAGACTTTACAATAAGTGTAGGACAAAATTACTGGCCTTCTGCCAATCCATCTCAATTCACACTTTACTTAGCATAACTTATTTATACGTTATTTTTCTGTGCTTGAGATTTCTGTATTTAAGCTGCATGGGATATCAAGCTGTGTATTCAATTAACTCCAAAAAACATCTTCTACTTGGAACAGCAAGAAGTCCCATCACAGAGTCTAGTATACAAAAACTGTTGTTTATATAATAATTACACAAAAATTCTTGTAACAATGAAATACTCAGGAGATACACAATACATGGGTGAAAAGCAGATAGACCGCCTTTCTTCTCATAATCATCTTCATATTTTAAAAAGAAATATGTTCTGGAAACATAGTTATTCACATCTTATTTGTTGGTCATAATCTCATCATCTGCATAGTGGGATATGAATATTAATTTTTAAGAAACTAAGTTATGTGTACTAGTACACAATGTTTTGGAAAGCTATTCTTTACATGCCAAAGCTTATATATTCATTCTTATTATTAAAACACATGAAGTTTTAATCATGTTCAGAGCCTTGAGAGAAGAGCTTTTCAAATACCTATATCAGCCTGACATCATCAGAAATGTAGTGCTTGAGTTATTAACATATGACATCAGTCACAGTCAAATTAATTTAAGAATTCTTTTTTCCATGTTAAAATAACTGCATTCATGTGGAATGAGATAAACAAAGGTGACACTGGTTACATCTATAATTAATTTTTTTATCTTTGAAATTATACAACAATTACATTTCTTCCTTCCTTTTCCTCCCTTCAAATAGTCAACTCCATCTGGTATAGCTCTACCTACTGCAAGGGTATTTGCTGCTGTTTGCCTGCCTGAGACAGAAAGCAGCCACTTGAACTTTTCTTTCCTGCTTAATAAAGGATCTCTCTTTGAAAACGGGTATTTGGGAGTGGTTTGCTCATAATCTGGGGTCTTGGAGGATGCCGGAGTCTCCTTTAGGAGGTGTATGGGCAGAACCTTAGTCTATACAATTTTTAAAATAGTTAACAATTTTGTGTTTATTGTGTATGTTAAAAATTGAACTCTAGTCTTCTGTAAAAATAGTCAGTATTCTTAAATAATATGTCATCTCTCTATCCCCCAAATGTTTGTTAGTTTTTTTAAATATCCTTTTTAAATTAATTATTCTTTTATTAAAAATTGTTTTCAAGTGGTTTGCCATTGTAAGTTAAGGGTTTGTTTGAGTGATAATGATGTTTACTATTTAATTTTTATTTTGCTCTGATAGCATTCCAAGTAGATTGCTGAAACAATGATTTCTGGTCAGTAATAGTTGATGTAGGAAGTTCTTCTGCATATGTTTTGCTTTTATTGATTAATGAATAAAGAAACTGCCTTGGCCTGTTGACAGCACAGAGTAGAACTAAGCAGGGAAATCTATGCTGAATGCTGGGAGAAAGAAGGCAGAGTCAGGAGATGCCATGTAGCCCCACTGGGAATAGATGTGCCAGAAACTTGCCGGTAAGCCACAGCCATGTGGCAATACACAGATTAATAGAAATGGGTTAAATTAAGATGTAAGTGCTGGCCAATAATAAGCTAGAGCTAATGGGCTAAGCAGTGATTTAATTAATACAGTTTCTGTGTAGTTATTTTGGGGCTGTGCAGCCAGGAACAAACAATCAGTCTTCCTACAACACATTGGAGCACCAATGTGGCCAGTTAAATCCAGATAAAACCTGAGAGGGCTGGGAAAGGAATTCTAAACACTAAAAACAAAGTGTAGCTGCATATTCTTTTCAGATGGGCTCTTTTTGCGGGCCCCATGCTGCTGCTCTTTTAAGAAGGGTTTTCCTGATTCAGTGGTAGAAAAAAATACCACGTGGTTTTAAAACAGCACTTTCTGGGTCATGCTGCCAGCATGAACTCTGACTCTTTCAGGAGACTGAGCATTTAAATGGGGTTTGAGTGCAGACTGGTACAACTTGCTATGTGGCAACCTAGACCCGCTGTATGCCTGAAAATGGGGTTGTGAGCATGGCTCATACTAAACAGACCTGTGCTGCACCATGTTTGACTGGGCAGAGCAAAAATTCAAAGCAACCTTAGTGTAGATAATGACACTTAGCTGCTTAACATTTTAAGAAGTGCTTCTGGACAGAAAAGAGTTTCAGATTCACAATAGGACACATTTGGAATTAAAAGACCAATAAACAAGACACAGTGTGTTTATAAAACATATGTATGCTTGGCATAAGAAGAAAAAGAGTATAGAGAGTTATAAAAGGAAGTAAATAGTTGATAAAAAATAAAACAAAGTCTTTAAAAAGACAGAATACTGACAGTCATAGGTTAAAGGAGAAAAGATGATAAAATATATATTAAAAAAGTAATAGAGTAAAAACAAGTCATGTAAAGATGGAATATACACAGAGAGTCTGGATTATGTATATTATTGTGGTTTTTCGAAGTTTTTGACTGCAGGAAGACATTTGATTCTGGGGATTGCTAAATTAAACCAACATATATACTTTAAAGATATCTTGTCTTCAAAACTTAGGTCTAAGGATATGTTGCTTTGGAAAAGAGGCTTTTCTTTTGTTTCCACAGAGATTCAGAACCTGTAGATTCATTCCAGGCTAATGTTATTTGATGAACTAAAACCACCTGATTGGTCACCTTGAACAACCCTCAAAAATTTACTTCACCCAACTGCTGACTGATATGAACCTAGCACACAGGATACATCATGAATGACCTGATTAACTATGCCCCCAATCAGTAGTAAGTAGTCTAGAGAACAATGCCCAAATTCCCAAATATTGTTTATAAACGTTTACATTTAAAATGGGGATATGCTATAGAGATTTGCATTGGTATAGATCTTGGTTTATTGATACAAATTTAAGGTTAATCTTGTTATATGTATATTTCTGCCCTTGATTAATGTATTGTGATTGTGTAGCCCATTTAAAAATGTAAGGTATAATTAAGAAATACAGGTTAATAGATAGTCATCTATAATAGTCAAGCTTCTTGTCATGTTAGTTAGGTTTTCTAGTCTATAGAGAAATATTTCAAATTTCTTCAATTCTTTTAAAGACCTTCAGAATATGGCATTTATGATGTTTAAGAACTTAGGACTTCTCATGACATGAGACACATCTGGTCCTGGCAGTACCAGTAACTTCAAGAGGAACACAAGCACCAAAGAGGCTCCTTATGCAGTTTACTAGCAATTTGGGCAATAAACTACTCTTGCCTGGATTCCTCGATGTTGTGCTTTATGAACTCAACATGTAGGACCCACAGAAAATATGACTGATAAACTTGCATAAAGGTGAAACCATCCTTCAGGGTTCCTGCTTCATCAAAGAGTCTGCAAGACATTCTGTAGGATACAAAAGAAAGTTACTGACAAACTGCCAATATAGGTGGAAATGTCCTTGAAATTTTCTGCTTCATGATAAAGTCTGCTTGATACTATGGGATTATAGGCTGAAAATAAATGCCCAAACTGTACAAAAAACTTTGGGTGACTATCCAGTTAGCAAGATGTCATTGTCAATTCTAGAGTTTGGGAAGTAGCTTACAATGCACTTCCTGATAACTTAGGTAATATTATGTCCTTCAGGAGTCTTTGATGGAGTTGAGAAATAGATAGTTATAATTAGTTTTTCTTAGTTAAAATGAAAGATAAAGTAGATGTAATATTGTAACTGTAATTCTTGCTTGATACCTGTTTTGTTATATGTAATTTTGCTATCTTAAAGGTAAAACCTTCCTTTTTCTTTTAACAAAAAAAAAAAGGTGAGGGAATTATGTAGGAAGTCCTTCTATATATGTGTTGCTTTTATTGGTTAATGAATAAATAAACTGCCCTGACTTGTTGATAGGGTAGAGTAGAGCTAGTTGGGGAAAACTAAACTGAATGCTGGAGAAAGAAGGTGGAGTCAGGAGATGCCATGTAGCACCTCCAGGAACAGACATGCCAGAACCTTGCCAGTAATACACAGCCACGAGGCAATACACAGATGAACAGAAATGGGTTAAATTAAGATGTAAGAGCTATCCAATACATAATGAAATCTAATGGGACAATCAGTGATTTAATTAATACAGTTTCTGTGTGGTTATTTTGGAACTGAGCAGCCAGGAACATACAAGTGGCCCCCTCACAACAAAGGCTGAAGTTCCTTGTTGGACATGATAACATTTTTTTCATTAACTGACATTGCTGTTTCTTCAACAATAGGCCTTACCATCAGGTTATCCGGTATAACTAATAGGCTTGGCAAAAGCGCAATATTTCTGGGGAATATGTGGGATGTCTTTGACCAAAGATTCAACAACATGTAACATACTCCTGGCAGTGGCATTTTTATTTAATGGTTCTAAAGAGTTATTTTTAAAAACTATTATTATGAGAAAATGTCAATACTACTGTATAATTGTATCAGATACTTTGTGTCATTTACAACAGTTACTTGTATATTTTGTAGTGCTTCTCTAAAGTCACTTATAATAGAATTGAAAAAGTTATGCAAAATTCTTAACCTCTACATAAGCATGCATACAAATATCCATGAACACACACACACAACACCCCCACGCACACATGAGTAAGGAAGTCAACCTCATATAGGAAATTTAAAAAAGAAAAAAAAACCTTCAGAAACAATTCTTTTGTTTTAGATGATCTAAGGAAAATGTAAGTGATGATTTAGAGTATTGTAAGCATAATACATAATTTATTTTTTTTCTGAGTCAAATAAGTAAAATAAAACTGATATGTTTCTAGTCTTGTGAATTTAAGAAGACCTCCCATGTTTATGTAGAATTGGTTTCTGTCATATTTACACTCAATACCATGTCCTTTTGAGTCCAAATTTGTACATACCAGCTAAAATAATTGTATTTAAAGTGGAAATATTTCCAATTTAAAACCACTATATAAATATGGCTATTTGGACACATAGAAGTCTGGAAAGATTTTTATCTCCATTTCTTCTTTATTCACCTACAGACTTGTGCTGCAGAGGCATGTATTCTACATGGGAGGAAAGAAGAGTGAATTACAGAAGTTTCACTACAGTAAATATATTTCATTGCAGAAAAAAATATCTTTTCTGAAGAAAAATCCCCCTGGTATCTTAGGTTTGTCTTTGAGCAAGACATAAACTTTACAGAAAGAGATTATATGAAATAAATTGAAATTATGACTAATTGACAGTGATAGAAACCTTATATTATAATGTAAACTAATTATTTAAATTTTCTTAAAATTATTCAAGCACCTGTTACAGGATCATGTACTCTGTCATAAACACCAGCAATGCCATCCCCAGTCATGTGGTTCTGGGTTATATAAAAGCAAGTTCAGTGAACCATGGACATCAACCCAGGAAACAGCATTTCTCTACAGTTACTGCCTTTACTCCTACTTGACTTCTTTCCATGATTTCCCACAGTGATTGCTTGTTACCAGGTCATGTAACTTTCCTCCCTGAGTTACTTTTCATCATGGTGTTCACACTCATTAGAATGCAAGCGAGAACATAAAATTTATACTGTATAAGAGAGAGATAGGCCTTTTAGCATCTAGACTTGGGATCCAAAGGAAGCACATTAGTTAATAGTGGGTATTCATAACCATGCATATAAATATGTGAAGTCAGTGGAAATCATGACAAAAACATAGAGCTCAGAGAGAACAGAGGCTATTAAACATAAAAGAAGTTTGGGAAGGCTTGATAGGAGGTAAACAAGGAGGTGCACATCAAAGAAAGACATGATACCATGAACTCTAATCCTCTTGTATGTTTATTGAGACATTATATCTAGTAAGATGACTGATGACTGAAGTGGCTTATTAGGAAAATGTAATTTTCAATTAAGGACCTGAGGGGAAAATTGTCTCTTTGTGCAAAATGAATTAAAGACTAGCTAAATAATTATTGCGAATGGCAGGATGCTGAGCAGAGGGAAATGAGTTCTTTGTAAGAAATATAAGATGATTAGATTTAAATTTTGGAATAAAATTTAAAGAGATAAAATACTTAGTATCTCCAGCCAATCAGGAGTCATCACAAAATCCCACTATTTCCTGTAACTCCATAAATACATAGGAACAAATTCACAACAAATTAAACTAAAGTTGAACTCATAATATTGTGATGATTCCTATACAGGTCAGTGATGGCGGAGAAGCTGAGTATTTGAAAGCAGTAAGAGAAGAATAAGCTGCAGAGGTCCAGGGACCAGAGAGACAGCCCAATAACTAAGAGTACTACGTGCTCTCTCAGAGGATCTGAGTTCTTTACTCAAGCCCACAGAATGCTGCTCATCACTGTTTGTAAGTCCAGTTCCAGGGGGGATCTGAAACCTTCTAATGGCCTCTTCAGGTACCTGCAATATGTGATGCACATAGGAACACTAGGATATACATATTTATACACATACACAAAGTAATAAACTTTTAAAAAGAAATGAAAAATTTATTATGGAAATACAAGTCAAACAACAAAAGAGATAAAATGAAAAATCAATGACTTTCCAAAAACTTAGGGGTCAGAGTTGTACTAAGTGCTAGGGATTGAAAAGAAGTCAATACACAAGTTCTTTTATTAAAAGAAGAGGTTGGCAAGAAGAAAACCAGCGGATTATAATGAGGTAAAAATGCAAAAGGAAAATGATAATAGTTAAAAATTGAAAATGTCTATTTCTACAAATACAGTCTAAGTAGTGAATTTCTTGATGTTGCCAAAGATTGTTCATCATTTTGTGTGTTGGTTATATCTGTCTTTATGTGAAAATTGAAGCTATGAGAGATAGAGGTATACAAGGAGACCTTTAGACAGATGCCTGATTGTGATTACCCAAATCAACATAATTAGCATTTCTCTAATTTTGTGCAGTTACATTTTTGTGCACACATGTGATGAGAACAGTGTCTGTTCTCCAGAAATATCAAGTGCACAATACAGTATTATTAAGTATAATTATGATGCTGTATCTCAGATTCCCAGAACTTATTCACCCACCAGTACATTCTTCCTAAATACAACTGAAACTTGGTTCTTTACCCAATATCTTCTCATTTCCTGTCCCCACAAACTCTGTTTCTATGTGAGCTCATTATTTTTTAGATATTATTTGCATGAGATGATACAGTGTTTTATTATACTTGACTTACATATTTTAGCATAGTGTCCCTTGGGTTCATCACTATTCTTATGCATAGCAGATATTTTCTTCTGTAAAAAGGCTGCACGTTAATTCATTGTGTGCACATGTACACATGCATATTCCCTAATTCTTAATCCAATACTTCACTGAAAGATATCCAGGGCAGTCAGTACCTTGTCTATTGTGAAAAATGGTGTAATGAACTTATAGTGAATATCTATAATGGGTAGCTCTATTAATTCACCATCTACTATCAGCAAACACATTTCCCCCTTTTTCCATACCCTTGCTAAAACTTGTTATCATTTGTCTTTCTGACAACAGACATGTTATCAAGAGTTAGGTAATTTTCAACTGAGGTTTGATTTACATTTCTCCTAAGATCAGTGATGTTGAACTTTTTCACCTTTTTCACAAGTGTTAGTCATTTGTAAGTCTTCTTTTGAAAGAAAATATGCATTCTATATATTCAATATTTAACCTTTTGTCAATGCCCAAATTTTGCTACTTTCATTTTAGACTCTGTTTTCATTTTATTTTAAGATTCCCTTATATAATTTAGATGTTAATATTTTATTGAATTTATATTTCAAGACATAAGCAAAATGATTTATATTACTAAGGAGATACTTATACTCCACTTTATTCATCATACTTAGAAAATGCAATCAAACTCGTTGCTAATCAGCAGATGGATAGATAAGAAAAATGTTAAATTTGGCAATATGCATATTGGAATGTCGCACAACTTTTAAAATCTGAAATTAAATAATAGGTATATGCATTGAACTGAAAACAATTATACTGGGTGAGAAAACTCATGCCCAGGTATGCCCAGTATAAACACTACATATTTTTTCACATATGTGCATCTAATTCAAATTTTGTTTATTGTGCTAATCATGGCACTCTAGTGCAAGCTAAAAGGGATCTTTGAGAGGAAAATTTAGAGAGGCACACAGTAAATTATAGGTAAAATTAAAGAAGATGTGGAATGTTGGGGATGAAAAGTCCAAGAAAGGTGGCAAAATATGGGGACATCAAGGCATAGAGGGGAGGAATAACTGAAAAGAATGAGTAAAAAGGTACATGCAACATATTATCTCACAACCTAACTGAAAATATACTTGAGTGGCTAGCAGAATACTTGTGATATAAAAGAAGATGAAGGAAAACTAGGTTACATATTAAATGAGGAAAGAGTTGGGGTAAATGCCAGAAAGGAAGAGGTGGGGGATTAAACAAAACTAAGGATAATTATAAAATCTTTATGGAAACCAGTAATTTAGTAAATTAACTTGAAAATCTGAGGTTTCAAACAAAAAGATTTCAAATAGAATTGCCCTACATGAATAGAAAATGCTACTCCCAAAGAAGAGAACTATTAAATTAAAATCGCAATACTTTCCTCTGAGTTTTGGGTCATGGATCCCATGCAAGTTGCCAAAACAACACTCGCTATTGTCATCACCCATTGCTATTCAACAAAACTGTGTTATATGATCTTATCTATTCCTGAGAACACAGCCTTGGGCAGCATGAAGGGTAGAAGTTAACCACACACAGACCATGAGAAGTCCTCTCCTGGGCTGCTTCCAGAGTGGCAGAGGTGCTATGAAGACTCTGCCTGGAGGCAAAAATATCAACAACAACAATGAAAGAAACAAAAACAGTAGTCTTCTCCAGGTATGAACATTGCATGCTACATGCTACACTTCCAGGAAAGATCTTTTCACTGGGGCAAGAGTGGTATGACTGTTAGGAGGCAAAGGATTGCTTTTTGATCAGATGTGAGCCGTGCGTTCCAAGTTTAAATTTCATACGTGTTAAAGCAATTCTGGTTGATAGTCCAAGGCTAGGGAAGATATAGGCTGACCCCGGTGTTGATGGTTTACTAAATAGTAATGTTATCAATGATCCTGTAGCTATTGTTATTTACAGCTATAAATGTGTGTGTGTGTGTGTGTGTGTGTGTGTGTGTGTGTGTTGTGTGTGTGTGTGTGTGTCTTTCTTGGTAAGTGGAGCTCTTTTTATTTTGCAGTGGGCACTGGTCAGTGAAGCAATGCACATGTGATCCAAATGCTGAAAATAATGCACTCTGTGTTCAGTAATAAATCAATCAGATGACTTTATCACCTTCCCACAGCTAGACACAAGGAATATTACAAAAGGGAATATATAAATTATGTAAGAGCTATTATAGGAGGGTGAGGAAAGCGAGTGGATATTAAACTGTGGCCATGACCAGTCCAAGAAATGGTTGACGGAAGATTTTTATTGTAGATCTAAAGTATTGTAAATCTGGAGGCATCTTGAAGACTCAAGAGCAGGAAGAAGATATAGTAGACTGAATATGGCAAACAGGATATATCAGGCCATGAGAGGAGGTGGATGGGATGACTGAGAACGGACATGAAAGTGGGGCAAGAGAGAGGAGGCAAAGTGGACCATGAGAGAGAGAAGCAAAGAGCAAAGGCCAAAAAGACCACATGGCAATATGGTGGTGTTTGATGGGGATTCTCACGCATCAGGAGACCCCATGAGGTGTAGTATATTAGGTTAAAGGGCAGGGCAGGAAGACCTGAGAAATGTTGAGATGCTAGCAAGGACTCTGTTCCAGGTATTTAAGATGCTGAGAGAGCCTGGTGTTCAGCATGCAATTTTGTATGCTATTAAGCTCCACAGTTAGCCATTTGTCCAAGTTTCTTTTAGATCTGAGATTATGAAAGGGTGGGTTTTTTTTTTTAACACAATAGGGCTGTATCACTTACAGATTTGTAGTAGTTCTGGTTATCTGCAGAAAATTTCCCCAACCCAGCTTTCAAAATATGGATGTGGAAAAGTAATATTTCCTTTTAGTTTTCTTCCTTCTACTTAAAAAATATTTGGAATGTAGTAATTGCTAAATTTTAAATGCTTCAGTAGGTGGTACCATATCTGTGTACATAGAGAGAGCACTAACTTGAATTAGTGGATTATTAGAGTAAGAAGAAGAGGAGGAGGAGGAGGAATAGGAAGGCAAGGAAGAAGATATGATGTCAGAAGTGAGATGTGTATGTGTTGTGGTAGGTAGGTGGAGAGTTGGACAAGATATTTAGAGTATGTATATTCATAAACTATGTGGTGGAGGCACACACCTTTAATCCCAGCACTCAGGAGGCACAGGAAGGTGGAGCTCTTTGAGTTTGAAACCAGCCTGGTCTACAAGAGCTAGTTTCATGACAGGCTCCAAAGCTACAGAGACATCCTGTCTTGAAAAACAAAACAAAACAAAAGAATGTATATATTAATATTTCAAATATAAGGATATAATGTGTGTCTGTAGCTGATGCTCAGGACATAACATTTTATTAACTTTAGTCCTCCCTATATCACTGATACAGTCACCCTGTTAAAGCACTGACTATAAGTCCCTAGCTTACAGAATTCCTGGAATCAGGGTCTTTTCTATTGGGGAACTAAGTTAATATAAAAAGGGTTTTTATCCCACAAAGTCCATTCTTCACCTCTCCTTTCCTCCTACTGAAATCTCAAAGTTTGGTTACAGGTTTCCAGTCATCAAAAAGCAATAAAAAGGGACTCTTACTCTGTCTATCAGGTTCTAATAACTCTCTTCAGAGACTTGACTAGAAAATAATTTAAAAGAAATAAAACCATTTTATGCAAACAAAAATAATTGGTGGATTGGAAAAAAGATCTTCCACATTCCACAGGAGTCCTTACTATATTTTGTTGTTGTGTTTCTTTTTCTTCTTTATTGTTTTGTTTTGTTTTTCATTGTTGTTTTCTTTACCACACAGAGATCTTTTCATTAGCTGCCTATTTTTTCACCTCAGGAGAATACCTAGTAACCATATACCTACTAACAAAACCAAATTGTGGTAGAAGGCAGCAGGCATATTTACCTGATGAACCTTCCTAAAATACTATATGGTTTTTAATAACAGGAATCAATAAATTGTCTTTAATGCATTATGGTTTCAGTTTTCAGCAAAATTAGTTTGAGAATATTTTTTATTTGCATGTAATTTAGAAAATATAATGATAATGATAAAATATATTTTTAATCCCAAAGATGGGAGGAGAAAGACCGCTGACCCAAATCATCATGCAAATTAATTAAAACAAGCTGTTTTCTTTGTGTACATGGGTTTACCCTAAGTTGTGGTTAGAGAAGTCATTGTATATGAGGAAAACAAGCTTGGTTCTTCGTTATAAATTAAGTTTATAAGAAGCTATTCTTTGTTAAACAACACTATTAATGTGAAAATGCAAATAAAACTGAATTAAACTTTAGGAAGATACATGTATAGTTCAAAATGTAGTTATACAAAATTGAACATACCAAAGTTTAGCATTCCATATTAACGCACAATAATTATTACAAATTCCATAAAATCCTCCAATATTTGAGTCAAAAATAGAAAATATATTCTAAATTTGGTAAGTAAAGCTTGAAATTTTAGTAAATGATAATGAGAATTTTAAGCATTAATAAAAATTGAACATTAATCCCTATGTTATCATATAAGAAGCTATGAAAGATTCCAATTCTAAAAGAAATACAAACTAATTTTTGACCTTAAAAATTTGCACAAATCAGTTAAAACAAACAAGGATAACTTTTTTGTTCATGAAAAACTAAAGTAACAAATGTGTAAAAGCAAAGGATATCTTGAATTCATGTACATGAACTAAAAATGACTGAAAGATAGTCTTAAATTTTTTAAAAGTTTCAATACCAGTAGGAACAGAATTTGTTAAAACAAAATAACTAATTTGAAAGAATTTTTATATTGTCCTCACAGTTGGATATTCAGATAAGCCTGCATGTCAATAATCTTAGTCTCAGATTTGATAGGTAAAGAAATCTTGGCTATAAATATGATAATAAATATCAGATCATGTATAACATTGCTCAAACAAATACAAATATCTCTAATCTTTAGAAAGAGAAAAGTAGAAGAGTTATAGTAGAATAGAAAATAGATCATTAAAGTCAGTGAAATCCTATAACACTGTGGTTTCTGGGAAAGGTAGATGAAATAATGGCAGTATTAGCAGTAGGAAAGCAAATATGTGAGGTCGAAATACTAGGAGGCTTTATGACTAAATCTGGCCTTATGTGAGGTTATAAGAACCTTTAGAGGTAGGAGAAAACATAGGGGAAGCTATCAGAGAATGAGAATCACTGAACACAATTTAAGGACACTGTAGGTTTTCTTCATAGACTACTATGCTACAATTACAATGTGACAGTAGCCCAGGTTCCATCGAGGGAGTAAGGAAAACCTATACCACATAAGATAATTTTAGGAATAATTGTGCTGAAGCTCCACCTAATAGGAATCACTTTTGACTGTTTCTTGAGATAGGAAAATATTTTATTTCTTTTTTTTTTTGCTTGTGTGTAATTTGTTTTATTTTCATTTCACCTTAATTTTATTTTTTCCATATTCTTTTATTTTTTTCCATTCCAAAAAAAAATGTTTACATTTCTGCCCCTTCACCCAGTCCTCTCCCGCTCCCCCCCACCTCTCTTCCCTCCTCCTGCTTCCTTAAAATCCAGCTGGACTGGGACTGAACGAGCATATGATCAAACCGGACTCTCTGAATGTGGCTGCCAATGGGGGCAGACTGAGAAGCCATCAACAATGACACTAGGACCTATCTCTTCTGCATGTATTATCTTTTTGGGACCCTAGTCTATTTGGATGCACACCTTCCTAGGCTGGGATGGAGGAAGGAGGGCCTTGGATTTCCCACAGAGCAGGGCACCATGCCCTCTTTTAAAAGATTTTATTTCTTTTAAAAAACTGATATAGGTAGTGTGAGCTGCTCTTTTATGCAGCCTCAATTTGTGATAGTGATTATACATGTGGTAGCAAGTCAGAACAGATCTGGTAACCTCCAGTACTGATTCAGGATGGTATGATTAGTTTTCTTTAAGTAGCATACAATCAATTTGTGTATATACACGTATAAAAATAAAAATTATATCAGAGACACTCAAACAAATAAAGGATCTTCAATGAGTTCTAATGAAATCCAGAAATAGGATGTGGAATAAATGGATGGTATGAAAAATTGAGCATGGAGTTTCAATATTAAACATTATGAACATTGCAAACCAAGAGACTACCGATATTCTTCAAAGATCATTTTTCTAAATGATTTCTTTGGTGCATGTCTTACTCTACAAATCACATACACACCCTTTCCAGATGATGTAATCTAGAGAACTCATCCACTTTAAGATTTAGTGATCATAGATGAAAACGAAGGATACTGTCACTACAAGAGGGGTGAGGACTGTACATGCTTCACCTGTGTAGTTCTTTATTTAAAAGTTAGTAAATCCCAAACACAGTGATAGAATTGACTTTATTTCTGCATTTATCTATCATCTCTATATCTTCTTGATCTATAATGTGTTTCAGTTTGATTCAATTTGATTTGTTTTATTGTTATGAGGCCAGTGTGCTTTTCTCTTTCTTAATAAGGGGTTTGCTGAAAAAGTAATTAGCTTTTAATTTAATTTAATTATGAGTATCTTGAAACAGATTGCATTGCTAATGATTTCACTCTTGCAGATGTGCCATCTTCTCCTTTATTAGGTTAATAATTGAGGTTGAGCATAAATCTTCCTGTTTCCAATGGTCGTGCACTAAAATAGGATGTACTTTATGAGCTATATTACCATAATAATTATTCCATGATGGCTCAAGTCCCAAAAGACCATTTGATTGAGAAATATATTATTATTTATTAATATATTAAGGCACTATTTGTATTATTATATATTATTGTTACTTAATTGAAGAAGAGAATATAAATTATTTTTTAGTTTAAAATGATGATAATATCTTTATATAATGAATATGTTTAAAATATTTTCTGTATTTGAAAACATTACTAAATTTCTACTTTTAAGTGAGGATAAAATGAATATTAATGACTTTATAAGGTTAAAAATAAGTCATAAACAACCGTTATGAAACTTTTGCACTATTTGAAACCTGTGTGTTCCAGAAAGAGGAGTTCCCTCCATAGGCATCATAATTTTCCTAAATATTGCAAAAGAGGAGGAAGTGAAAGTATCTTGAAATCGTGTTATTTCTACTTTGTTGTTGTTTCATTAATATCATTAAATTTTAGTTTCTAATTCCCAAAATACAGGTAATAATAATTGTTTCATAGGGATAGGATTTCATCACACTTAGTATTTCTGTGGCATACCAAAAGTAGTCAACCCCGATACAAACATATTTCCTTTCTTCCCAAGAACAAACATAAGTAGATATTTCCTATAAAAAATATCAATTAGTATTTTTATTTTTCTGGAGAGAATGTGAAAAGAAAAATTGATGCTAGAGAGACACTTTCATGTACAAAGAGTTCTGAGAAGTATTTTATTTAAGATCAACATAACATTTATCTTTATTTTGTTATGATTATCTTTAGAGTTGTAGGGGATGACACGGGGTCACATGATGCAGAATAAGCTGCCCTCAAACTTGCTGTAATCCTCTGGCACAGGTGTGTGTCACACTGCCATGATATTAAAACTTTTCTCAGAAACTCGCTGGAGTCACATAGCTTTGTAAACTCTTGTATTACTACAGCTACATATGTGCAGATACTCATAACAAGAGAGCTCTTTAAACCTTGGTGGTAATTTAAGGGAAAATATCATTGAAATCTTTGACAAAAGACATAAAGGGTCACCCTAGTAGGTCAGGAACACTGCATCCCATATAACAAATGGCAGGTACTCATTTATATATGGAAAACCTAAATAACACTTTTTTGAATTTTTCTGCATTCGTTTGGTCAGTTTTTTCATTTATTTTCTGTTATTGAAAACTTAGACTACTTGATTAATTTCATTTGAATAATAAATTATATAAAATATAATTTAAATTTACCTTTGCCTTTCTTCATTCAGTTTTCTCACAGGTGAGTCATCCCCCCCTTAAGAAATGTGAATTGTACAAAGTAGTGAGTTTTACTATGACACTTTCTACATCTTTACTTTGACAAGTATCTAAAGGACTTTGATTGTATTCATCCCTCTCTGCTACGCCCCACTTAATCCCACTATCTGTCCTGCCCTTGATCCCTTTCTTCTCCTTAGTAGTATTTTTTTTATTTTAATCTTTTACATTAAACATGAAAGAAAAAATATTTCAAGAGAACCTATTCTTTATACCAATCTTTATTTTTGTATGTCTCTGTATGTCTTGCACACGTATGTCATACACGTACTAAAAGTAGCCAGGAAAGAATGTTAGACCCCTGGAAACTGAGTGACAGAGCTATGAAATGCTTCACATTGCTTGGAGAGTTAAGCTCAGGTCTTCTTGAAGAGAGCCAGTGTTCTTAACCACTTACTCATCTTCCCCTTCTCAGGGATCTATTTTTGCTTTATGCTTATTCTATATAATATTCAAAATATTTCATAGTTTACTAATTAAGAAATTTAAAAGCCTTTGGTCATAATTCTAAATAACTATTTTGATTAAAAAATCATGTATTTTTGACTTACATAATTTCTGTCTATTTTTACAAATATTGTTGTCTCGCTAATTGCACTTAACTTGAAAAATTAAAATACTTTAATTGCTAAGTCTAATGTGGAAATAAAATATGCACTATTAATTTATAAATAACGTAATTAAGACAAATGAAAGCGAAGAGGGGTTTATAATTTCTTATGCACAAAAGCAAAGACTTGTCACATACCATAAAAACAATATGATCAACGAGTAATTGCAAAGAACACCAAAAAGAAAATATGCCTAAAATAATGAGGCAAGTTTTAACAGGTGGCCTTATGCTTCTCATTAACAAACCAAATATGTATTGTTTTTTGTGCTGCAATGCTTGGTTAGTTATTTTTTATTGATTTTACTTACCAACCACAGTTTGCCCTTCCTCTTCTCCTTCCATTCCTTCCCCTCACCTTCTTTCTACTCCCATATCCACTCCTTCTCCATCTCTATTCAGAAAGGGTCAGTCCTCTAATGGGAGTCAACAAAGAATGGCTCATTCAATTGAGGAAGGACCAAGCTCTTCCCCTGCATCAAGTCTGAATGAGACATCCCACCAGAGGTAATAGGCTTAAAAGAGTCAGCTTTTGTACTAGGGACAGACCCTGGCCTCACTTCTGTAAAAGCGACAAACAAACCAAGCTACAGAACTGTCATCCGCATGCAAAGGGCCTAGGTAGTTCCCATGCAGACTTCCTAGTTGTCAGTGTAGAGTCCATGGGCTCCCACATTGAGTCAGCTGTCTCTGTGGCCTTTCCTATCATAATCTTGAACCCACCATGCTCATATAGTCCCTCCTCCTTCACTTCAGTTTCACACCTGGAGCTCAGCCCAGTGCTTAGCTGTGAATCTCTGCTTCTGTTTCCATCAGTTACTGGTGAAGATTCTGTGAGGACAATTAGGGCAGTCACTAATCTGATTACAGGAGAAGGCTAGTTCAGGCTCCTTCTCCACTGTTGCTAGAAGTCTTAGCTGGGGTCATGCTTGTGGGTCCCGCCGAGTATCCCTGGTACCAGGTTTTTCCTAACCCCTAGGGGCCACTCTATAAACAAGATATCTCCTTCATTGCTCTCCTTATCCACCCCTGCTCCAACTCAATCATCCTGATCCCTCATGTTTTCATCTCCTTCCTTCTAGCCTCCACTTCAGTTTACCCAGGATACTTCATCTGTTTCTCCTTCCCAGGGAGATGCACTTGTAGCTCTTAAGGTTTTCCTTGTTACCTAGATTATCCGGTCCTGTGGATTTTCTGGTTATCCTTTACTTTCCATCTAACATACACTGATGAGTGAGTACATACAGTGTTTCTTCCTGATTCTGGGTTACCTCATTCAGCATGATAGTTTTAGTTTCATCCATTTGCCTGCAAATTTGTTTTATTTTATTTTATATTTTCTCTTTGGTAAAACTCCATTTTGCTTTTGTACCACATTTTCTTTATTCATTTTCTGTTTAAGGGTCCTCTCAATGGTTTCCAGGTTCTGGCTTTTATGAATAATGCTGTTATGAACATAGTTGAACAAGTGGGTCTCAGTCCTGACAGTGATGGAGCAGTCTGCCAGCAGGAGTCTTACGTGTTGACTGACTGGTTGGGCTGAGGTAGGAGGGGAATGGTCATGGGATGTGCCCTAGAGCTTGGGGCTTAGAGTTTCAGGCAGTTACCCAGGAGAACAAAACAGTGGTAGTGCCTCGAGGGGCTGCTATGTTTAGGAGAATGGTTGGCTAGAAGGAGGGTAATGGTTTCCCTGGGCTTGGAAGGCAGAGTGGGTCTTTTAGGTTAGAGTCCAATGGGTGACAGTGGTGGTAGAGTCCCGCAGGACTCCTAACCTGCTTGTTGGCTGATGAGTCTGCTTGGTAAATTAATAGTAATTATATTACACAATACATCTCAACATGGTAATTTAAAGTTTGCTATTAACCTGAAAGAATAAGAAAATCACTGTTAGAGTTGAGTGTGGAAGTTTATAATTGTAACAGCAGAAAGTATTATCTATGAAAATAGCTATGAATTATTGTGTGAGCATATATATATGTATAGTAGATAGATGGCTAATAAAGAGATAGAAAGAGAGATAAAGCAGGTAGAGTCCATTTATTGTTACTCATAAATGTATGTGTTGAACATTGACCACTGTGATTTATCCAAGAGAAATGGATTCTCCTTCCCTCACTAGCAATTAATTACCTGTTTTTGTTTTTTGGGTTTTTTGTTTGTTTGTTTGTTTGTTTTGGATAATATCGGGAGAGAATTTTTCAGTGAGAACTGAAAATTCACCCATGTTTAATTTCCAACTGGTTAATAGACCCCTGACCCTAAAATGTAGGAGTAAACAAAAGACTGCTTTAACATAAAAATTGAAAGTCACAGGCTGCATCCACTGATCAGGCCCTAGACTCACGCCCTAGACCAAACACTCTGGATAGAATCCCAAGTTATTTCCATAAAGGGAACAGGAACTTAGTTGGAGTCCTAGACTTTTGTTAGTTAGGTAGGAACCAACTTCTTCCCTATTTCAGGAGCACAAGGTCTGGGAACTAGCCACACCTCTTGACAATAGCCTTGAGAAAGCAGAACTCTTATTTACAACTAACAACAACCTTTGTTTGAGTTTAGAAGCACAATAACCTTGAATGAACTAAAAACAAGTCCCAAACTCTCTGACCTTTGGCCACAATTCTTTCCCTTTTAGTAATTTTAATAAAGCCTGTGCTTCTCTTTACCATTAGCTAATTGCGATTGAACTCTCTTGACAGAAACCTGGCTCAAATTCACAGAGCCCAGTACTTTCTCTCTTAACCCTTTGTTTACGGAGGTTGGCATCCTTTTCCCTTCCAGGCACCTAAGGCATGAACTTGCATGAATGAGAATGCAAATTCTGAAGATGAAGACAATGAAGACAGGGAAATGGAAGAGTGTTCATCCCAAAGCAGACACGATCATATGTCCTCTTACCTGTATTCTTAAGTTAAAGATAAGTCCCTGTTGGATTGATCCCATACACATTGGCATGCCTACTAGTGTCATTAGGCAGGACTTCTTTAGGTGACCAACTTCTTGAGACTTCATGGCAGTAAATTCCCTGTTGTATATAGTAGATACTATCTAGTAGAAGATATCCTAATCCTCTGGATTATTATTTTCTTCTTACAGTATTATTTTCTTCTTCTAAGATGTTTCCTGAGTCTCAAGTATAGGGGTCACTTTGTATATATGTACATATTTGTGTATATACATATATACAAATTGGATTTTCAAAGCCCATGTTGTAGTCTTTGATGCCTTTTATTAAATTGTGAATTGATCTCATATTACTGAGACTGACCACAATCTTGTTATATGACCAAAATTGGCCATGAAATACAGACCATCCAATTCCAACTCTCATGGGCATAGTTATTAAGAATGTGTCATCATGTATGGCCTGATATATTTAAGAGAATCAGTACTAAAAATTTCCTATTGAATTGCATCTCCAATTTGCACCTGGGCTGACTAGCTCTCATTTCTTTAATATTTGACATCATAGGATATACTTTCTATAGTAATGGTTACAACAATTCTTATTAATGGGCAAGTTACTTTTATAATTCCATTGGATTCACTATCTCTTACTGAATAGTATCAGTCCATCTTAGCATTTGCTTCTGCAAATCTATGTGGAGCTGGTTACTTATCTGATTTACAATGGACTTAAAATTTAACTTTAATAGATTTTTAATTTTTAATCTTAAATTAAAATTGTACATTTTGTAAACTTCCATTTAGAATTTCAAACTTTTTATGATGTTTATTAGTAAACAAATATATTTTAAATGTCAACTTTTGCTGGTTTATAGAGTATAGTGGTATATTATTAGTGTTTTATTAAATAAAGTTTGCCTGAAGATCAGAGGATGAAACAATCACACTAGTCAGCCATACAGGCTTGACAGTCTTGGCATATACATTTAGTCCCAGCAATCACACTAGTTAGCCATAGAGGCAAGGAGTTGGTGGTGTGCACCTTTAATTCCAGTACTAAAAAGGAATATAAGATGGGAGGAGACAGATCTCAGGTTCAGTCTCACTATGAGAATTCATGGGGGCAGGATCACCCAGTTTTATCTGAGGTAGAAGTAAGAATCAGTGGCTGGCAACTTTGCTTTTCTCTACATTCAGCTTGAATCCCAATGCCTATTTCTGGGTTTTTATTATTCACAGTACATCTGGCACCAAGTATTTGGGGTTCATGAAAAAGCGGTTTGCCTGTGACTTTACAACCAACAGCATAGCCTGGAGCTACATGGAGCCAGGGTAACTATCCTACTGGCTAAGTTTTTCTTTTTCTTTATTCTGGGTAGTCATGGCTCTTGCCTTTTATCCCAGCATTCGCGAGGCAGAGGGAGGTGGATCTCTGTGAATTTGAGACAAGTCTGGTCTACAAGAACTAGTTTGAAAACAGGCTTCAAAGCTACAGTGAAGCCCTGTCTCCAAATCCAAACCAACCAACCAAACAAAAAATAAGGTTAGAGATAATGTTGTTTCAAACAACCAACCTTAATGTAACCAGTAACCTTACAGGAAATAAAAATTGATAGACACTGTCTAAGAACTAAATGTACTCCTGCACCAATGTTAGATTTAAGGAGATTCAAAGAAACAATAGTCTCATATGGTATGCATTCATATTGCACCTTTTGTGGTGCAAATATTACACTTGTGATCAGTTTGAAATTTAATTATCCCTAAAGACTGGATAGACTTGATTAAAGCTGTTTTAAAGCTTTGTCCACAATTACAATTGAGTACCTGGTTCAGGGAAGAGGTTAGGACTATTGAACAATGGAGGAATGTTAGAGGTATGGAAATCTCCCAAGATCAATTTCTTGGAGAAGTAGATTATAGTACTGTAGAAAAGCAATCTTTATATGATGATCATATCCTGGTTTTATGCAATACACCAGCTTTGAATGCTTGGGATAGAAATGAAGAAGTAGGAAAGATTGAATCATTTATCAAAGTCATGGAGGGCCCAAAAGAAACCTTCATAAATTTCTTACAAAGACTGACATCAACAGTAAATCAGATGATACCAAGTTCAATAGATAAATAATAATTGAATCCTTTTGAAAATGCTAACTATCAATTCAAAGTATAATTAGGCCATTAAAGGAAGATCATTACTCTTGGAGGAATGAATCCAAGATACAATCAATATTGAATCTCATGACCATGATGATACTAAGATAGGTGAGGTGATTTCCAGAGATTTGAAGAAAAATCAAAATGTCAAATGTTTCAATTGTGGCAAGCATGGTAACCTTCAAAGGGATTGTAAACAGGGCATTGCTAGAAGCAATGTTTTTCTTAAGTGTAATCCATTCAGAATTCCTGTCCCTTTTGGATTATGGAGAAGGTGTGGCAAACACAGGCATTGAACTAATCTTTTGCCATTGGGAAACTTTTTGAGGGGCATCTAGCAGGCCAGGCTGCTATACCAAATCTGGTTCAATCATTTCCTGTCAACAAAGAAGAAACTTCTTCCCAGAGCAATCAAAAAATATAATGCCTAGTGAAAGAAAACACACTGCTTTGGATGATGGAACAACTATACAGAAGAGAACAAAAAAAAATCTGGAGAGAGTATAAAGTGAGTATTTTGGCAAACTTCTATAAGTGAAAAAAAGACTAAAACTAAAAATACAAATAAATGATGTTGTCATTGAAGGACTGGTAGACACAAGTGTAGATGTAACAGTCATTTTATGAGAATCTTGGCATTGAAATTGGCCTCTACAGGATGTAAATGTTCAGCTTTTAGGGATCAGAATTTTATCTCAGGTAATGCAGAACCTTGAGATGGGTCGAATGTATAGGGCAGGAAGAACATAGAGGAATACTGAAAGCATTATGTGGCCAAAAGCAATGAATTTGTGGGGAGGTGATTTGTCATAGCAATTGAATAAGATTAATGTTCCTCCCCCAGTCTTAGAAACAAAGCATAAATTAACATAAGTTTCTGTGAAAAACATTACAAAATATTATAAAGAACAGTCACCAACCATTCAGGTTGTAAAAAACAGGGTTCAGCAGCTGCTGATATTTCAACAGCACCTTTAACATGGTTGACAGACAAACTTGTTAAAGGCCATTGCACAACCTATACAACAGAGAAACTCCAGTCTTTAGATAAGTTTACCATTACAGGAATGACATTTTAGTATCAGTTTTAAATGCAGATACTTTAGAAAGAATAATGACAATTTTGCCCTGTTAGGGATTACAAATGACTCCAGAAGATATACAAGGAAGATATTTTATTAATTATTTAGGCTATAAAATAGGGTTACAGAAAATTTGACCCCAAAAGGAGTAAATTATGAGAGATCAATTACAGCCTCCAAATAACTTCCTAATAACTTCCAAAGATTGTTAGGAGACATTTTCCATCTATGGAGCACCATTGGGATAAACCTGATGAACTGATTAATTTTATCAAAACCTTAGATCATAACAAAGACTTAAATAGTACCAGGAAATTATCAGCTGAAGCTGAGACAGAATTGGCTTTCATAGAAGCGAAATTACATAAGGCACATGTGGATCATATGGATCCAACTATTAACTGTATTCTGGTCATATTACCCTCAAAATATTCACCTATAGAAATTTTAATGCTGAGGGAAAATATTATTTTAGATTAGATCTTTTTAGATCATTAACCGAGTTTATTAAAAAAAAAACCTTATGTGGAAAAGGTCTCTAAGTTAATTCTAAAAGGAAAATTGAGATTTCATCAATTTGCAAGAATAGACCCAGCAGAAATTATAGCGTTTTTTAATAATGATTGAAACTGGAAAATTATGGACAGAAAGTAAACCCTTAAAATGAGCTTGTAGTAATTTTTTGGGGAAAAATTAACAACAGTTATAACAAAAGCAGGAGAATTCAACTTATAAAGAAAACTAGATTGATCTTTCTTCACATTGTTCATTAAGAACCAAAAACTGGAGCCCCTTATGTCTATGCTGCTGCAAATAAATCAGGAAAGGCAGGTTACAAATCAGAAAAGGTAAGTAAAGTGGACCAAGCCCTTATCATTCTGTCCAAAAGTCAGAATTATTTGCTAGTCTCATGGTATTAAGGGATTTTAAGAAACCTCTCAACATATTTACCAACTCACAATATGCAGAAAGAATTGTTTTGCAAATTCCAACCACTGAATTTATACCAGATGATATAGAATTGACTTTATTATTTTTTTAGTTAAAAGATACAATCAGGAAGAAGAATCATCCCATATACATAGCACACATCAAATCTCATATGGGTCTGCTGGGTCTTCTAGCACATGATAATGCAAAAATCGATTAATTACCAATTGAAAATATGCTGAAGGCCTCAGAATTTCATAAAAAACAACATGTCAATAGCAAAGATTTTAAAAGTCTTTTCCATTGTGTGACAAGTCAAGGAAATTATAATAAAATGCCCTACTTCTTCTCTATGCAACCAAACACCACTATATGTAGGAAGTAACCCAAAAAGTACTTAAAGGAAAAAAATCTACCAGATGCATATGCTTCATTTTGTATAATATAAAAAATTGAATATATATATACCCCACCATTGATACCTATTCAAGTTTTCAATGGGCAACAGCTCTAAGTTCAGAAAAGGCTGATTTGGTAACAACCCATTTTGCTGAAAGTTATTGGCATCATGTGTATACCTGTGCAAATAAAGACAGACAATATCCAATTTATGTCAAGAAAATGGAACTTTTTTTGCTCATTATAATATAAAGTGCATTAAAGGTATAACAAATAATCCTACAGGGCAGTCAGTTATAGAAAGATCAGATGCAACACAAATCAAAGATCAAAAAGATATGTTAAATAAGCATAAAGGGATGATAAAGACACCCAGAAATCGATTTCAAAATTCTTTCTTAACTTTGAATTTTCTGAATGCTAATGAGATAGGAACAACTACAGAGAGATATTGGATAGTAGAAAAAAAATACAGAATTAAATCAGCTGGTCTACTTTAAATATGTGTTGACCTTACAATGGAGGAAGGGATTTTGATTTTGCTACCACAGGAGAACAAAAGCTATAGACACCATCAAAATGGATAAAATTTTTATTTGAACAAAAGAAACCTCTTGATTATAATGGGTGATAATCCATCAAACATCATGAGTATTCAATCTAAAATAACTTATACAACTAACAAATACTTCTTATTTGATCAGATACAAATTGTCCAAAAAATAACTCCCAAAGTTAGGGTTGGGGAAGGGATTTGTTTTGTCTTTTATGGAGAATGAAGAAATATAGCTAAGGAATCTGAAGACTACTGGACAAAAGAGACATCTGAAGAAAAAGGACAAAACATCCAGAAAAAAAATGTCTCTCCCAAAATAATAAATTGACCTATTCATATATCACATTATAAATTTCTCAAAAGTTCATTTCTGCTATTCTCTACAGACATAATGCAAATGGTCTTTAAAAAAAATCCTAGTCCAGTTAAAGATTAAAGCTGGCTTTGGAGTTGGAGTGTGGCTCTCTCTTTTTTTATATCAAGCTTGCTTAGTAAATTAAAATCCAAAATCTCTGTCTCGTGTCAGAAGAGCCATCTAATATGGGACAGAAGAAAAACAAATATTTAAGTATTACTTTATTTCTAGTAATCTCATAATCCTTAGATTTTATATTGACTCTTTCTGATCTTTCCTTAAAGTATAAATTTTACAACATTAATATAAATGAGTATATATGCATATATGATTATGTATAAATACATATATTTCAAACTTTTTGCATTTATAAGTTTATATAAAGAACTAATTATAAAAGGAAGGTTACATCTACCTTCCTGTACATGATTTTGCATTTGAGTCTTTATCCGTTTTCTGTTGTGAAGTATAAGCACTTCAAACTAACCTTTGAAGTTTCTAAAATGAGGATGGGGCACCACAATGATGACTTCTCCAGGACTATGAAAAACACCATGCAAAGATAATCTTTGGACTACAAACTGTTTAGAACAATTTGAAGGTAGCTATCTGGGATAATCCAGACTAACAAACTGCTATAGCCCAGATCTGATTCAAGTGCCAAACTTTCCCTTTATGGAGAAACTGGACAGCAAATGATACAGCTATCTCACCCAAGACTTTACAATGGACCCCAATTTTTTCTCAGGATCCACTAAATATACAGCTGCCCAAGAGAACAGGGAGTAAATTAAAAACATGATGCCCACATTCCAAAGAAGTGGGGTGACTGTCATATATATATGTCAATCATTGGGTTGTTGATATATATATATATATATATATATTTGTCAGTGTTTAGAGGGATTGGTCATAAATTCTTATTGGTAATAACCAGGAAAAAACTAAAGAATAGAAATTAGATTTAAAGTTTTAAAAATAAGAACTTCTACAGCTGATAAATACCGTCAGTGAAGTGGCAGGATACGAGATCAACTAAAAAAAAAATCAGTAGCCCTCCTATACACAAAGGATAAAGAAACAGAAAGGGATATCAGAGAAACAATACCTTTCACAATAGCCACAAATAGCATAAAGTATCTTGGGGTAACACTAACCAAAGAAGTAATGGATCTATTTGACAAGAACTTTAAGACCTTGAAGAAAGAAATTGAAGAGGATACCAGAAAATGGAAGGATCTCCCATGCTCCTGGATTGGTAGGATCAATATAATAAAAATGGCAATTCTACCAAAGGCAATCTACAGATTCAATGCAATCCCCATCAAAATCCCAACAAAGTTCTTCACAGAACTTGAGAGAACAATAACTAAGTTTATATGG
>PVIU01017716.1:0-41210 GCA_004026605.1 Ondatra zibethicus
AATTGGTGACAGAATATAAGATAGGGAAAGTAAGCCGGGTGGTGGTGGTGCACGCCTTTAATCCCAGCACTTGGGAGGCAGAGTCAGGCGGATCTCTGTGAGTTCGAGGCCAGCCTGGTCTACAAGAGCTAGTTCCAGGACAGGCTCCAAAGCTACAGAGAAACCCTGTCTCGAAAAACCAAAAAAAAAAAAAAAAAAAGAAAAGATAGGGAAAGTGACAAATCAGAAGTAGATTGTCCTTTGTCAAAATATGAATTTTCATTGCTCTTCCATGAAGAAATGGCATCACTCAATGTCAAATTTTATCCTTCTAGTTTGACCTTTTGATTTACCATTTACTTTTCTTGTGCTCAGGAAAAAAGCAAGCAAACAGACAAAGGAACCGATTTTATGTTTCTAATTTATGTTTTTCCCTGAAAATTTAGGGATCTGAGAGCAGACCTTCTTGAGCCCACGTGCTTCTGGAAGAAGTGTGTGTCAGCTAGCTCCTCTAGGCCATACCCAGGTCTGCTGGCAGCCTTGCTTCTGTAATGACTGCCACATGCATGATTGAAGCTTACCGTAGGTCAAGCCGATGAGTAACTAAGACATCATTCTTCCATGAACGTGTTCCTGACTCATGCTGTGTGAACACATAGGCTCACTCTGTCCCTTCCTATTAAGTTTGGTTCTACTCTTCTTTTTACTGGGTTAGAAGAATGCTTTCTTTGCTGGTTTTATGAATATCATTAATTTATGAACTTTCACACATAAAATAACATAGATTTGGGGTAAGCACAATTAACTGAGGTCAGAGGAATTAATTGCACACTTTGGCTTCATTTCTGAGTTCTTGAACAATCTCGCACACAGGAACACAACACTTATTTTCCTAAGTGTTCCAGGCGCAATGCTCAGCAGTTGTAGTGTCCTACCTAGGTCTAGAATTTAAAGCAAATATAGTAATCTGAAATTTGCTTTGACAAGTCACTAGGGGGACAGATGGGATGTGTTTTTATCACAGGGGTGGGAGTTGCTGGAGCGATTCCAGAGACAGATGTGGATCATTTTTTTTTTTTAAATGTCACATGCAGTTTTTGTATGGAAAATTTCGGACATATGCAAAAGTAGGCAGAATTATAAACACTTCCTCCACTTATTTGGCAGGCAGACTTCAAAACTATCAAATCATGGCTGATATTGTCTCATCTATGCTCAGCCCTTTCTTTCGTTTCTATCACTCTGCCCAGTGGGATTGCAAATTCCAAAAATGTTCCCCTTTGTTAAGAAAGCATTAGCAAAGAGCCCAAAGAAATGGTACCTGTGGCTTGTAACACATTAACCAATACCAAGGTTCCAGATTCCTGTATGGAATGCTCTGGTCCTGTTTCTATCTCTGTCAGATGTGACCTTCTAGCCACAAGGAGTTCCTCCATGGGAAGGTAAAGCCAGCCTAGCTTCAATATACCTTTAGAGGGCTAGAAAGATGGCTCAGTGGTTACAAGAGCCTTCTATTCTTCCAGAGGAACCAAGTTCATTCCCCAACACCTGCATCAGGTGGCTTTTAGTTCCAGGTCCAGGGAACCTGATGCTCTCTCTGGCTTTCCTGGGCACCTGCACTCATGTGCTTATACCCCTGCACAGATATGCTAATACGTGCAATTAAAACATAATAAAAAGAAAAGAATTTAAAGGCTGTGTCTGTCTGGGATTCATGCCAATAAGCCTGTTGCACTGCTTGTATGTAAATTTAGCCATATCCTGGATCCTATGTCTACCTAACAGAGTAGACATTATTTCAGTCTGTTCTCATACAACTCTGTGTCTCCTGGCCTTTTGCAGAACTGTATTCACTTCCGGGATGAGTCAGCTTTGGGAGGGGCGTTTGGTCCAAAGCATTACCCTAGCTCCCTAACACCCCTTTATACAAAGAGTCTGGAATATTACAGTCAGGGGCTTCATCCCAGACCCCTGGCATCCATCTTTGGAATACTGAGCAGGAACTCCATTTCAAGCCCCTCCCCTGGGAGTTGCCTAAGTCCAAACTCCACCTCTGAGAAAGCCTGCCAAATGGTGACCCTGTCCCAGGGAAGGTCAAGACCACTCCCACAGGCTACTTAAACTGCCCCCCAGAGAATGAACACGTGGTCTCCGGGTTTCGCGTGGTCTCCCCTTCTCTCTTCCCCTCTCCATGCTTTCCCGGTGCCACCCTGGAGCATTGCTTTAAACGTGGACATTTTTTATTCAGTCTGATTGGAATTATTTGCGTTGGCAGAGAGGTTCGTCTAAGAATTATCCCTAACAAGGCCTCTGTTACCCCTGCTCTAACCTGTCTTCTCTGGTTTGTCTCTTCTTTGTTGAACTGTTAGTTAATAAAACAGTGTCTCCTTTCTGCCAAGGAATTTTTTTTTCTCCCAAAGTATCATTTTCAACTTCCTGCTCCAGTTTCTAGGGACGGCTGTTGAGAACATGAGTCCCCATCGTGTTTCTGTCCTCACCTATGGCGCACAGGGAGAGTGTGAACTGTGAGCCACTCTCCTGGATATTTTTTCAAAGCTGAAGAGGTGAGCTTGTGTCTTCTTGAGATCCATCCCATTTGAGAATTACCTGGCTTTCTTTCTACTCCACCACTCTCACACTTGTCAATAGTGGAAAACACAACCAATCCCCCTTCTCAAAACCCCCTCCTCCCGCTTCCCCCACCACTACATTTAAGCATTCCTTTTCTTCTGCTGCCTCCCTTTCTTCATTTTCTTTTATTTAGGAAAACAGATTGAGCCTGGCAGTAAGGGGGAAAATCACTGGTTCTCACAGATAAAAACATCCTCCCAAGTAGATTATTATTATTATTATTTTGGCCAGCACCTCAGATTTTGAAACTGAAGAGCTAGGAATGTGCCTCTGTTTTCACTTTCTGAGATTCTGCTGTATCGTTTGTTTCCTGACCAATTAGACAAAAATCTATGGTTGACTGAACAGGGGAAGAGGTGTATAAAAGAAAGAACATTCAGGGGAGACACTGGAACTATAGAAAATGTACACCATAATGATTTCCTGCCCCCCCTGCAAGAGTTTTGAGTTTAAAGCATATAAACAACATATAAAATTCTTTACATTCTATGCATTAAATATTTCATACATATATACTTCCCACACACAACAGCATCCAAGGCAGATAAGGCCAAATGATATTCTGTAAATAAAACTATGTGAGCATACTGGTTAAAATCTCATACCTATGTTATGAGGTATATACTTTGATATTCTTATTTTATCTGTTATTGAAATTGAGGCTTGGATGGACAAGGTAAGTAATTTATCTAAACTACATTGAACAAATGCTAAAGGCAAGCGCCCAGCTCAGCTTCCAAGCCCACTGTGAGTGTTGAGCCCATATGGAATCTTGGAAGCATCAATAAATCCACCCGAGACAGAGTGGATAGTTGAGAAAGGATAAGCATCCAGGAACAGGACTTAAGGGAAGCAGGTGTGCAGAGTGGTACTATTAATGTTAGTGTCAACTGGAAACAGCATCCAAACCCACATATTGAATCACTGGACCTGTAGTCCTGCCTGAGGTTCAGTTTCAGCTTCCTCCTCTCTATCTGGGGACAAGAGAGCACCTGTGGCTCAGGGTTGCCATTAGGCAGGTGGGTCTTGCAGTGTGCATGTTGATAACCATTCTGCAATACTGGTTGCTGGTGGCAATTGATGAACGCCTTGTAGTAGGCCCTCCATCTGAAACAGCACACACCACTGACACAATGCCAGTGAAATATTTGAAAAACAAACTACTGTTGACCTTCCGAATCCATAAAGCACTAGTACCAGAGGCTCCAAGGACACCAGTAGCTGAGGATGCAAATGTCCTTTATGTAAACTGGTGGGAGATTTGCATATAACCACACATCCTCCCGCATACTCTAAATCACCTTTGGGTTATTTATAACATCTCATACAATGTAAATGCTATGTAAATAGCTACTGAGCTACATTTTGGGAGGAATAATGATAGTAAAAGTGTCTGCCTGTGCTCAGTGCTCAGTGCACTTGTAATTTGCACCCACAATTTTCAGCCAATGTTTATGGGAATTCGTAGGTGTAGTACCTGCAGACACCCAGAGTCCTTTGTGAGGGGGAAAGCTCATGACACATCAGGTTAAAGGAAAACATGTCCTAGGATAGGTCATGGATAAATTGATGGTGACTTTTTTCTGGCTGGTAAAATTGCAAGTGACCTTTGCTTTCCACAATCTTTTTCAGTTTCCCCATTTCAATCTGCTGACTAGATATTTTAGAATATGAACACATTTGGATAAATTTTTCTCAGAAGACAAAAAGGTGGACATAGATTAGGACAAGCCAACCCTATTTTATTGAACTTTATTATGCTCTAAGGTGTTGCTTTTTTTTGTATTGGGTGTATGTGCATGTATATGAGGGTATATGGTGTAAGTACATGGGCGTGTGAGCCCATGTGTGCATATACAAAGGCGAGTGACAGATGTCAGGGCTATTACTCTACTAGTGTCAATAAACGTAGACTCAACTAGGTAGCAGCAAGCCCCCAGTCATCTTCCTGTGTCTACATCCCATCACATTGGAGTTACAGACCAGGTTTTGACAGGCTTTTTTTTTTTCTTACAGGAGTGCTGGGGATTTGAACGTAGGTCCTCATGATTGTACAGCAAATATTCTCTTCCTACTCCTGAACCGTCCCTCCAGCCCAACAGTGTATTTTATAAAAATAACCTGTAGGTTTGTCCCAGCTCTGACATGAGCACTGAGTAAGTTTTATCAGTGTCATTTGCCCATTTATGTCTCTCACATTTTAATAACTATCACAAATATTTCAAACATTTCCTATTATTGTTTTCACTATAATTAGTTATATAATTTCATAGTATAAAACCCTGTCATATATGATTGTTGATGTTGCTATTTCAATTGTTTTGGGGTACAACAGATGTACCCATAATGGTTTGAATGAGAATAGCCCCAATAGCTTCACATATTTGCATGCTTAGTCCTGGTTGATGAACTATTTTGAAGGATTAGGAGGTATGGCCCTTTTGAAGAAGGTGTGACCTCATTGGAGGAAGTGGGTCATTTGGCATGGACAGAGGTTTCTGTCCCACCCAGCCCTTCAGTTGTTCAGTCCCAAAGGAACACACAGAGGTCTACTTTAATTATAAACTGGTTGGCCTAGTAGCTCAGGCTTTTCTTATTAACTAATTCTTACATCTTATATTAGCCCATTATTCTTGTCTGTTTTAGCCACATGGCTTGGTACCTTATTTGGCAAGGCAGTCACAACTTGCTTCCTCTTAACCCCAGGGTCATGGGTTTCAGCCCCACGTTGGGCACCAACTGTAGAAGTTAACTCAATTCAGGAAATAACCAGGCTAGCTAAAAGATAAACAATTATATTATTTTTATTTATTATAAGGGGAAAACTCACGAAACCAGAATGAAAAGTCCAAACTCAGCTGTGTGGTGAGGGAACGAGAGAGAGAGAGACAGAGAGAGAGAGAGAGAGAGAGAGAGAGAGAGAGCGCACTTGGGCCATGCACCCATTTTTTTCTGGGGAAAGCAACACCCTAACTTGGTCCCAGCTCTTAAAGATAATTGGTTAACAAGGCTTCCCCACAAACTTGGGTGGGCTTTGAGGTTTCAAAAGCTCATGCCAGGCCCAGTGTCTCTCTTTTTCTACCTGCTGCCTGAGGATCTCAGGATGTAAGGCTCTCAGCTACTACTCCAGTATCATTCCTGTCTGTGTGCTACCAGGCTCACCACCATGATAATAATAGACTCAGCCTCTGAAATCATAAGCAAACTGCCAAATAAATCTTCCCTTTATAAAAAACTGGCTTGGTCAGCATTAGAAACCCTAACTAAGACAATGAAAAGATGGAGAAATTAATCAATACAAGCAATGTGTGTTCTGACTCTACAGGTTACCTTTCTCCCACCCCTCCTCCTTTTCCTTGGGCTTCTCTATTTCCTGAAATGCTGAAATTGGGCCAATTACTACCCCTCCAGCAAACATTAAGTGTTCAAATGACAAGAATAATCACACATCACTCACATGTAATCAAAAGCTGGATATGACTAAGCTCAGTGAGTAAACTGCTGCAGAGACAGCCTGAAAGCTAGGCTTCTGGCACCAAAC
Organism: Ondatra zibethicus; assembly: GCA_004026605.1. Classification (NCBI taxonomy): domain Eukaryota; kingdom Metazoa; phylum Chordata; class Mammalia; order Rodentia; family Cricetidae; genus Ondatra; species Ondatra zibethicus. Next base: position 6,152 of record PVIU01017716.1, read on the forward strand.
TGCTACGCTGAGAAAGCCAAGGGAGACTCGCATGAATTAGGAAGGCAGAACTGCTCTCCGTTTACATGGAGTGGATTACAGTGGTCTGTGGAGATCAAACCAGCCACAGCAGCTTCCTTGGACAAAACCTAACTGAGCAAATGTGCTTCCATCCCATGAAGACTGCTAGTTGAGGAAACCGTGGGATGAAAGTTTGAGGCTTGATCAGGAATATGGCTCAGGAGGAGAGAGCTTGCTTTGTGTGGAGGCTATCACAGCTGTCCTGAGGAAGAAGATGATTGTTTTGCTCATAGGATGGCGTTCTCTATTTTCAACATGGAGTTTAGGGGTGTAAATATTGGTGAATATATAATAGAATGGGGCACAGGAGCTTGCAGTGATTTTAGAGATACCCCGTCTCAAACTGCTACTCCATAGGAATAAAGCTGAGGCCCAAAAAGGTTGAGTTACGTCATTTCCTTGGTGCCCACAAGGAGAAGAATAACATTGGAATCTTGGTTTGATGACATCACCAGTTCCCAGGTCCTACAGGCTGAAGTAAGGTCAGGCGTTAATGATTTTCCTCTTCTCCATGAACACACACTCAGGTTCTAAGTCTTTGGCTTTCTAAAGGTTATGCTGACAAGTGTCTCCTTTTTAGCATCTTAATATGTATATATGCATTTTTATAGGAATCATAATCTACATCCACATGAAGTCAGCAGTTTCCTGTCAGTGATACTTGAACGCATTCAAGGAACTTCCTGCCCATCTCCTAATGGAACGGCAGTGCATGAAACATCTTGTGGGCTTTTGCTACACAGAGAATTCAGTAACAATGGCAATTTTGCTTTAAAGACACAGAAAAGGCTGACTCTTCCCCACAGTTTTTAGAGCTTTGTCAGTAAGGACTTCAACAGTCATCATGATAAACCCATCTTGCCACTATAGTTTGCAGCAAAGGATCATGTCCAAACTCTCTGACCTTTCAGGAAGGTCATTTTTATTTCATCAGCTAAATATTCCTTGCAAGTGAAATAAAACAGCAGTTTATCTCAGAGTCAAGAGACTGGAAGCTGTCTTTACTTGTAGAGATCCTGAAACCTCACAGGGTGCTGGTCACAGCAGTGACTGTCTATTTAGGTTCTATGCTAAGTTGGGGACACATTAGAGGAGCGTCCAAGGACGTTGCTAAGACATGCCCTCCCCAGTCACTATACATTAGCCCCATCTGCTTATCTGTGCTAGGATGCTTCCGGGATACTGAAGATGAGGGGTCAGGTGAGTGGATGGGGCTGGGTGCACACAGAGATTCCCACAGGCAGCTCATCAGATGCACGTGCCCCTGTGTTCTAAGGTCTGTGCACAGGGCTCAGGAATAGAGCCCACACAATTGGTATTCCTGTTAATATACTCCTGTGTTTAATATCACAATGAAAATGAATCTTTGAGGTTTTCTTTTATTATTTCAGGAATTTTGCAGATGGGACATCCCTTTATGATCTTATATGACTCATTAAGAGACCCTCATTCACAATGTGAGGCACAATATAGGGGCCATTTCCTCTTTATTGGTGAATTATGTACTCATGGCTAAGAACTGTGTTTAGCATATCTAGTGCCTCATAGGAAAATAGGGCCCACAGGGGAAGTAAACTCAGTGAAATGAACTCAGACAGAAAATAACCCTGGGGTTTTCTAAGAAAACTACATTTTTCCAGAAACACATACTATTTTTTATTAGTTGCTTTGCTCATTGCTATGACAAAACACTCGATGAAAGAAGCTTTAGAAAGGTTTTTTTTTTCTGGCTCGCTGTTTGTGGGAAAATGTCCATTACGGGAAGTCATGGTGGCAAGAGGGTCAGGTAGTTGCCCGTGTTACATCTGCAGTCAGGAAGCACAGAGAGATGCACGCTGGTAGTCAGCTTGCCTTCTCCATTTCATCCTGCTCATTATCCCATCCCATGGAATGGTGCTCCCCGTAAATAAAGTGGGTCTTCCCAACTCAACTCACCCATTCTGGAAACTCCTTCAGATGTGCTCAGAGTCTTGTCTCCTACGTGATTCTAGAGTGACGGCGTGTCATTCTGTATCTCAGGCAGGTCTTGAATTTATGCTGCTCCTATGTCTGCCTCCTGAGCGCTGGGATTACAAACATGTGCCACAAGGCATGGATTTTCATAAAACGGTTCTCTGGAGGAATTCCAGTTCATTGAGGGGAACTCCTGCAGTTTTCTCTAAATTCTGTTGCTGTCATGTGAATATGGGCTTAGAAGATGAGAGCTCATAAGCTCCACTCTTCTTCTGGTTGAAGAGGTTGTGACTTCATAGGAGTTCTGTGGACATATTGGGAGGTGGCAGCAAAGCCCATATACCGTCACTTAAGTGAATTTGTAGTGGTGTAGAAATCACATTGGAGCTGGAGAGATGGCTCAGCTGGAAAAATGCAGGATGTGAACACATCTTGAGTTTATATTCCTGTTAGTCACATAAAAAGATGCGTGTGGCCGTGCCCTGATTTTTATGTGACCAGAGACAGGAAGCATGGAGTATAAGAAAGAGAGAGATAGGATCCAGGATTCTAGAGTCATTCTCACAGGGGGTGGGTAGGAGAAAGACCACGGCAATGATGGTCTGAATCCATGGCTGATCAAGCTCAAGAGCAATGATTGCTTGACTGAGCCAAAGGGTCGTGTATTCACTCAATAATAGCTGCTGAGATTCAGGCACTGTGCTGTTTGCCTGCTGGTGGAGACAGATGTTGGTTAGTGAGCCACAACCAAGTGTGAGGTATTTGAATCTCGGAATTTTAGGGGATGCTGAGCGGATGGGTACAGTCAAAGGTGGCCGGTCAGGGATGTTTCATCAAACAGGTGGGTGAAGACAACAAAGAGCAGGATGTTGTTCTCTTTTAAAACATGACAGTTGAGAATGAATTCACCAACTGTCATGATTTGACACAGAGCCCTGGTATTGTGTGGAGCCATATTGGAGCCTTGAGGCATAAAAGAAAAAAAAAGGAGGGGGGAGATTAGTAATAGCAATATCTTAAAAGTTTTGATATTTTATTTGTCACGAGTTTTGCATGAATTCTGATGGTTTTAGCTCACTGCATTAAAATGCTGTTTTTCTTCATGATTGAGATCTTAGCCTGGCGCATTGTCTCCCTTCCCGTTTCTTTGTATCACTTTTGGCTCCTCCCTCTTCCCTCGGGCATTGCCTCTCTTCCACTGCTTGCAGAAGCAGTGCTCAGCTGTGGGGTTAGAGCTGGCTCCAGAAGCTTCCTTTGGATGTGGCTGGGGGAAAGGCAGGCAGAAGGTTAGCAAAGAAATGATCATTTGTTCTTTTATTTGATTATTCATTTTTCCAGAACTGGTCTAAGTCAGTGATCATTTCCAGGATGTGGTCTGGAGACCCAATAAAGGGCATCATGTCCTATGCTTGGTATTATCACTTTCCTTTCTACAGGCAGATTTTCTGGCCGTCCCCGTCCTCCTCAGTCACTGAACAAAATCAAGCCAATCATTTCCCTGCGCCATTCTACCCTTTCTTCCCATTCGGCCTTGACAAGCCGAGATGTGAAGAACAACGCAGTTCCTTTACAAAGGTCAAGTTGAAGGTGGACATGGATGATATACCTGTAATGCCAGCACTCAGGTGGTAAGGATGGGAGGATTAGGAGTTCAAGGGTATTCTCGAATGTCTAATGAATTTGAGGCCAGCCTGGACTACATGAGATCCTGTCTTCAAAACACAGGACAATTGGTGTTGGGGAGATAGCTCTTCAGGGGCTAAAAAGATATCTCAGTGAGTAGAGTCCTGGACAGGCTTCTATTAGAACCCGAGTTTAATCCCCAACACTAGCATGACTAAGAATCAGCCCAGAGGTGTCTATTCGCAATGCCCTAGTGCTAGAGTGTGAAGACAGTGGATCTCTGAGGTTCACTGGGCAGGTAGCCTACTGTACTTGGGTAGTCCCAGGTTCCAGTAAGAGATCATATGTCAAAACCCAAGACAGATGGCTTTTGAAGAATGCTGAAAAGTTCCCCAGGCCTCCATGCACATGCACACCCAACTTTGCTCCACACCAAATGACAAAGAAAACCAAAAAAAGCAAGCACCGCATTGGCCTGCAGTATTGGCTTGCCACATTGGCCTGCAGCATTGGCTTGCTGCATTGGCCTGCTGCTTTGCGTGGAAAGCTAGCATGCTGGTCTCCTCGTCTCAGGAGGTCATCCTGTTGCCCTTTTCACCTGGCTTCTGATGGACTCCACTTGGCTTGAAGCCACATTATCCCTGCTGAGGTCAAAGGTTGCTGGTTGGAGTTAGAGCTGAAACAGGATAAGCTTCCTGCGGTCTGCAGAGGCTGGACTGGGAGCCGGCCTTGCACACCAGTGCCAGCGCTGTGTTCTTACAGTATTGGAACCAGGACATCTGGAGTGTACCTGTGCTCTGCAGAGGCTGGACTGGGAGCCGGCCTTGCACACCAGTGCCAGCGCTGTGTTCTTACATTATTGGAACCCAGGACATCTGGAGTGTACCTGGCAACTTATTCCTGTGCAACATTTTAGTGAAGAGAGAGAGAGAGTCAGGCCCTGAGGTCCAGAACTCGCCTCCCCCTGAAGCAGAGGAGCCAGAGAGGAAAACAGAGGAGAATGGAGTTTGGAGTTCAATGGATTATCCCAGAAGGACTTGGGCTTGTTCCAAGTCCGGCATTTGAAAGGGGGACAGAACGAAGGCTCTCTCCCTCTTGAGACTGAGAACACATGTTCTCTGATTCAAAGGGCAGAGCCGCAGCCCATGGCTCATGAGTTATTCATGAGCCGTCCCACTTCTAGGTTTGAGGGATGGTTATTTATAGCACATAATCCTTTTTACAAAATGACACTACCCAGGCTGCAGGCTGAATTACATTTTAAGGCAAGTGTCCTGGACCGGATGGGGATCCTGTTGGTAATACAGAACATATATAATGCAGGCTTGAAAAGGAGTATGTATAACTCGTATTTTTACCACGCATCTTTACAATAGAATAGGCTTTCGACAGGCAGTCCCAGTGGTGAGCTACGGCTAAGAACAGAACAACATGGCATCTATTTATATCTATTTTAAAACAGCAGGAAGCAAAAACCCCTTTAGCCTTTTTACTCCCACTGTGCAGTGGCTGCACAATGCATACTGTTGCCTCGGGCTCCGGTTTCCTGGCAGCTTTCTGTCTTGATTGTCTACATGTTTCCCAGCCCAGGTGTGCAGTGGACAGCCTGTCCACAGCTGAGGACAAATGAGGTACATTAAGTGTAGCCAGGTCAGGTCCCTTTCCAAGATACATAGCCTCCTGGCTCCCATGGACACTCACACTGCATGCAGATGCAAAGGCTCACGTCTGGTGATTTTTCAGAAGAGATAAAAGTCAGAACAGTATCAGCCAGGAGCTCCACAAATGAGTAGGGGCTATTCCTTGGACAAGGGTAAAAAATGATACCCGATGAGGCCAGTCTCACGCCAAAACAGTTACTGGAGGCAAGATGCTGAAATGTGGATTGTTGGGGTTAGGGAAAGTTGATCAATTGGTAGACTATACCTCGCATGATACACTTGGTGGGACATGCCCACAATGCCACCACATTCAAGATAAATATAGGGGGATCAGAATTCCAAGGTTATTCCTAGCTAAATATCAAGTCCAAGATCAGCCTGTGCTAGATAAGACCTAGTATAAAAAAAAAAAGGATTCTGCAAAGAATACAAACCATATGGCGCTTTTTTTCTGTTCTAGCATTAAAGCAGAAATTCCCTCCCTGCCCTCAGGACCCATCAGACAAGAAGATGATATCTTAGTTTCACAATGCAAAAATTGCCCACTGCATAGTCACCATATTACATTTTTAAAGATTTATTTTTATTATATGTGTGTTGGTGTTTTGCCTCAATGTATGTCTGTGCACCATGTGTATGCAGTACCTGAGGATGCCAGAAGAGGGCGTGGATCTCCTGGAACTGGCATTGTGAGACACCACTTGGGTGTTAACAATTAAACTCAGGTCCTCTGGAGGAGTAGTCAGTGTTCTCAATCACTGAACCACTTCTCCAGCCTCAGGATTGTCACTTTGGTGAGAGATTAAGGAGAAAAGGATCAACCTAACCAACATTCATTTGAATTAGAGCAGATTAGAGGGCTGCCTGTTCCCAGGAGTTTTTGCTGCTTGTAAACAAGAACAAAGCAAAACAAAAACCAACCAAATAACAGCAAAGAAAGGCCAACAGGGTGCACCCTGCGGCTGCCTCTGACTGACCTTCCTCAGCTGGCCTGGGTCCTTGATGCGTGCATCAGAACAGTTGTGGAAAAGGTCCCTTTTTATACTCCAAAGGCTGGATTACTGGAGTCTGTAAAACATCCTCAGAAAAGATAAGAAGAAGAAAATGCACGTACATTTACCAGTCTGCAAGCATACAAAGTGTGAAACTCAAAAAGGGGCCAGGCAGCTGAAGCTCAACTATCTTCTGCATGGGGGAGAGTGAATTGAGGCTTTCAGCAACTTCAGAGGAAGAGTAGATGGTTTTTAGGGAACAAGAATGGGGTCAAAGAATTGGCAAAAGTCCAGTTTGACTCTGCCTGGCTTTTGGGGTGATGTCCACTCCACTCTTCCTGTGAGTGGCGCTCTAAGCAGCTGGCTTAGAATCTTCATAGACAGCCCTTGCTTGTGCATTTGAGAGGTAAAATGGGGGCAAGTGTCAGGGTGGGAGATCAGAAGCCTTGGGCCTCCAGGTGAACTCACTGAACACATCCAACATTCAACATTTTGAGGAGCACTTGGAGATGAAGTTGGCCTGTGGATGCCTTTGGGCTATGAAATCCATGTAGAATTGTCAGGGACCTCCTGATGCAGAGAAAAAGACACAGAAGGAAACCACAGCTTTTGTCTGGAAGAAAGTATTGGTTTTAGATCAGAAAGCATACTCACAAAAGAAATTCCCCCCTCATTAGGCGGTGGTGGTGCATGCTTTTAATCCCAGCACTCAAGAGGCAGAGGCAGGCACATCTCTGTGAGTTTGAGGCCATCCTGGTCTACAAAGCAAGTTCTAGGACAGCCAGAGCTGTTCCACAGAGGAGACCCTGTCTCAAAAACCAAAATAAAACAAAAAAATCCCAAAACCAAAAAACAAAAAAAGAAATTTCCCCTTCAATCTCATGCTTTTCTGTTTTTCTCCCATCAGCAGAGTCTCTGCAGCAGTGGTCCATGGCATTTGGGTCCTCAACACTGACCATCAATTTAGCATCATGCAGTAGACAGCCCTACTCCTCAACAAATGACTTTCATGACACAAACTGGGAGAGTCCCTGTCAGCAGTCACATGTATAGAGTCCACAATATAGCTTCCAAAGGATCTAGAACACTGGAAATCAAGAAGCCAGAGGATCAACAAGTGTCTGTCCACACTGATGACCTTGTCCATGCTACCTGGCCCTGCAGAGAGGCTGAGTTGCAGGTAAGAGAATGGACAGACAACCATCAAGGATGTTTTTCTTTGACCAAACCAGACATCCTTAGGAGAGAGTGAATTTGGGCCCAGGCAATTGGAGAGAGTCATTTGTATGGTTTGGTTCTCCCTGGGTACTTCTTTGTTTCTTCCTATCTCTAGGCATTTTGTCTTGAGAGATCTTCCCTGCCTTGTATAAAGGGAAAATAAAAGATTCACTTATAGTTCACATCTTTGGGGGTGGGGGGGATGCTGAGAACATGAATGTCATTCTTCACAGTGAGAATTCCTTATAGGGGGGAAAAAAGATCTCTTACTTCATGAAGAAGAGCTATTCGGCATATTTTCTCTTTCCTGGGAAGCTGTGTGTTATCTCTTTTCACAGTATAGGGATAAGGCAGGGACGTGTCCAGCGGTCAGCTCATAATTCAAGGGTGCATCCTCGTGAAAGGAGAGAGATTCAGTTAATAATAACCATAGCACAGTTGGCTTCATTAAAAAGTTAGCATGTGAGGAAAGGAAATTCAATTTAAACTATTTCCTGGCCTGGAAATGTAGCACAGTTGGTAGTTTTGTTTTGCTTTTTTTTTTTGGCATGCACAGGGCTCTGTGCATTCCTCCCCAGTACTGCATGACCAAGGTGGCACACACCTGCAACCCCAGATTGCAAGGGGTACAGGAAGGAAGATCAGAAGTTAAAGGTCATTCAATGCTATGTAATGCGTTTGAGGCTAGCCTGGGCTCCGTGAGACACTGTCTCAAAACAAAGCAAACAATATTTTGGTTACTATGAAAAATTCATAAAGCTCTTGGGATAGGAATTTATTTTGTGTGATGACCCGAGGAGCTTATCACATCCCTTTTAAGGATATAGAGGATTTTGGAACAGGCTCATTTAGGTGATGTGTTCCGAGGAATTTCAAATTCTCAAAGATTTACATTATCTTCTTATCAGCATATTTTCAGGAAGACATTAGCATGCTGCTATGAAGTATTTACTAATGCTTGAGAGCCTCATAGCCACCCCCCCCCCCCGCATGTTGGCGTCCAACCTGGTAGGTGAGAAGGGATTGCACTTTGCAGACGAATTCACTAGGTGTCGCTATCTTCCTCGGAATCGGAGCCACCGAGGCCTCCCTGCCACACCGCAGAAATTCAGTAGAGCAAAAATTGTGTTGAATTCAAGGAAAGCATCCTTTCTAATAATAATGAGATGGTAATTAGTAGGCGAAATGGCATAAAATTGTTTCAGCATTTAGGGAATCCATGATTCTAAGCTACAGGAAAATGTCTTTTTGAAAGTTCATTCAGCGAACACGTAAGATTACATTCTCGAGTTTATTCCACAGCTTGGCTTAGTGGCCATGCCTAACGAGGATCTCCCCCCCCCTTCCCCTCTCCCCAACTGGTGACCAGACTACTGGGATACTCTCCGGGGTGGTGTAAGGGAGATTTCTAAAGGCTCCCACTTGGTCTAGCATAAAGACCCCTTGCACTCCTCAGGTAGGCTGCAGGGCATACGGCAATCAGAAAGCACTTATTCCGCGCAGGCAGCGGGAGGCCGGACACACCCCAGTCACTTCTCAGGCAACTGACCTCGATTTTACTGATCAGGCTGAAAGCAAACTTGTAACTTTTCCAAAGCCAAGTTCAAAGTCAAAGTGGATTTCAGAATGCATGTCTGTGAGTATCTGGGATCCCTGCTGTTCGCATTATGCTTCATGCCTTCTGTGTTTGACCTTCAGTGAGCAACTATTAAGGGAGATGGAAAGGAACGGAGGGCAGAAATAGAAGGGATTATTTCTTAGGAAAACCCAAAAAGCAAGCGAGCAGAAAAGGAGACCAGCCCAGTGCTTTCCTTTTTAATTTAGCTCCCTCATTGCAGGGGTGAGAGTTGGGTTTTGCAAAGAGGCTATTCTTTGAACCAATCAAAATAAAATGAAAATAAGCTCGAGGCAAATGGCAGTGTAGCTAGAGAAAGTGGAGGCTTCCTCCATAGTTATGAAATGAGCAGCCAGGGAGTGAAAATATTAGGGACCGGGCTTACCTTGGCTGCTAATTCCTAGCTCTGCCTCTAACCTCTTCCTTTCATGCCTGCACCTCTTATACCATTATGTGGTTTGATCCATGGGCAGAAATAATTATGCATCTCAGACTAGAGAGAAGGGCCAACCAGATTTGAGCTGATTCCCAAACTTAATCTCAGGTTTGGAAAATTACTATGATATATTGCAGATGCAATTTACTAAGAGCTTCCCTATATGAACCTTAATGAGTAGCTGTGGTCTGATTTCCACCCCGGCGTATCCACAATAACCCTGCACAGTATGTGGGGGAATTCTTCCTGTACCTTCATTCTGCTCAGCATTCTTAGAAGAGGTATTTATTATTCAGTGTTTAGTAGAGCCCTAAATTGGCGACGCACCGTTGTGATTTTCTTTTGGAGTAACCTCACTCATTACCATGGCAATCATATCATGCCATGTTTGGTTGTCCTGGGTGTTTCTAGAAGCAATCCAGTCTCTATAAACTCCCCTGTTCACTTTGGAGACCCTAACTACCGTACATTTATACATGCTGACTGAAATCAGGCATATTTGGATTCCAGTGCTGAGAATAACTCTGTTATTATGTCAATTTACTGCACACTCACCAAGCATTAGCAGTAACATAAAGTAGACAACTAGTGAACTACAAAGGGGTAGTGCACGGATACTGTGCAAACCTGCCTTTTAATATTCTAGGTATTTATAAAAGCTTTGAATCCTTCATAGTAAGCTGTTGACCTCAAGACTGCATATGAGGCTTGGCATGGTGTACTCGCACATCTGTATGGGTGTGTCACTGTGTATGTATGCATTTATTTATGCATGTGCATGCAGTGTGTGTGTGGTATGTATCTGAGTGCATATATGTGGTATGAATATGTGAATCTTCATTGTGTGTGTATGTGTTTGGTGTACATTGTGGTGCGATGAGGAAAGAAGAATGGATAGATAACATGGAGAGGGGAAGAAGAGCAGAAAGGACCAGGAGATGGAGGAGAAGAGGGACCGCATCGCTGGGGTGTACCACAGTGCCTCTGAGAGGAGCAACTCAGGCATGGTGTGTGAGAGCGATGTCTTTCGCTTCCCTTGTCACAGTCCAACACATGCTCTGAATCTCATTTTTAACAAAAAGCTCCAGGCACTTCCTGGCTGACTGCCCATCAGTTTTAGCCTCCACTGAGCAGAAAGAGCTCCTGGGAGGGGACTCTGCATCCTGAATGGATTGGGCAAAGCTGGTTTTGACAATGAGTCTCAAGTTATAGTCTTGCTGGGAAAACTCATTGCAGGTGACCTTCCCCTCCTGAGCTCTCCCCAGGGGTTTTCAGGGATGGAAAGATGCTTTCTCCTGAGTTTTCCAGCAGGTGGCAGTGTGACCGATAATTTTCTCTCGGGAGGCTGCAGTTAACACTGTCTCCTATAGATGCTGAACAAAGTGAGCTTTCTCCCTCTTCATTAGCGTTCAACATTAGCGAATAATAAAGAACATGATGAGCTTTTGAATAGCAAACACACGCCAGATAACATTCTATTAGCAGTTTGAAATGCATATTTATATTATTATATTTTATTTAGAATATATAAATTTATAAATTATAGAAATTTATATAAAATATAAAATCCACATTTTATTTTATGGGATACAGTCATGTTCAAAGCACAGGTTGTCAGGTGCTGTGAATCCCTAGGCATTCCCAGACCTCGGTGTCCCAGTGCCACTAAATGCATCAACATAAGTGCAATTGATCTTCTCCGTGGTCATGAGAAGTTGGCACAAAATCTCAATTGCTTACAAATGATTGTGGGTTTACAGCAAGAACTGGTGTCTCTTCATTTAGTAATATAGGAGGGGGATATTTGAAAATGAGAGTTGAGGCACTACTTTCCTACAACAATTGAGAGCAGCCACAATCCATGCATACTATTTTGAATGTAAATAGAAATATACATTTCATATATAGACTTTTCATCTATACAGTCCTAAATATCTCAATCTCTCTCTTTCTCCCCCCCTCTCTCTGTCTCTCTCTGTCTTCTTCAGGATGCTAGCAGAATAAAGCTAAATGTTTTTGTGAGCTCAGTGCAGTATTATTTGTCATGCAAGTTTTCACCTTTTTCAAGGGAGTTTTTTTTGGAGCACAGTAAATTATGAAATATGTATGTATGTATATATATAAAATATACAATACTCTTTTCTTAGGGTAAAGATGTTCATTTCAGCAGTACCTTGAGGTTCTTCTCAGTATCTCAGATCATAATATCTAGGTTTGCAGAAGGAATTGTGAGAATGGAGGTGGATTCCATGGGAAATTATGTAATTCTGTATGACCTATGTCTTGTTGTGTAGCAGTTTCCCCAGAAATAAAATATTTCTTTTTGGAGAGAAGCTACATAAGACTCTGGCTATCAGAAAAGGAGGTAAAACACTATATCTTGCAGGGAAAGCTTATTAAAATTCAGGAAGTAAACAACTCAAAGGATCCAGAAAGTTGCTGAAGCTAGCCAGATTCACTAGGAATCTTCTTCTCTGAGCAGATATATAAGAGGTTGATCCTGTTGAGAGACACACGCAGGGAAGCTGAGATGCCTGGAGAAGGCTCAGACTACCTAATTGCCTGAAATCGACATCCTCCAATCTGCTAAGCTGCCTGTGGCTTATGTCCTGAGCTTCAGGTTTGGAGATTTTGTAAGCTGTTAATCGTACTGGCATGGGCTTTTGGTGATGTAACTGTCTTTGAGTAATTTCTGCTTCCGTCAGTAACCCCAATAAACCCTTTGGCTCACCAGTTGGCCTTTGGTGCTATCATTACTTCGGTCTGTTATGGAGTTCTTATCTGGGGTAAGTAGAAGTTTGTTCATGACTCCCCAGGAATAACGTAACACAGTAGTCTTCCGTTTCCCAGGTATGAAGTTTAGGGTTATTACCAAGGCTGTCTTTGTTATATATTTATATTTTTTGTTAGTGATTTATTTATTTTAAATTATGTACATGCATCTTTGTCCGTGTGTTGGTATGTGCATACATGTTGGTATATCTATATGTGAGTGCAGGTTCCCAAGGATCTTAGAAGTGTCCATTTGATCCCCGGGGAGCAAGAGTTACAGGAGGTTGTGAGCTGCCTGATGTGGGTGCTGGGAACTGAACTCTGGTCCTCTGGGAGAGACACACAGCAGTATGTGCTTTTAACTGTTGATCTATTTCGCTAGCCCCTGCCTTTTGTCTTTTCTTCCTTCCTTCTTTCTTTCTTTCTTTCTTTCCTTCCTCCTTTTCTTCCTTTTTTCCCTTCAAATTTGCACCTTAGGGTTTAAAGCCATCCTCAAATGATACATACAGACCCAGCTCCAGGTTCATCACTTTGGATGGTTTGTGTATTCTCAGTTGCTTTTTGTTCCTTCCTTTTATGTCCATAGCTCCCAGCTGTACCTTCTCTCTGCCTTCTCTCACCCGCAGGGTGCTTGCTGTAAGTGAGGCGATGATACACTCTGTCCTTCAGCAGTCTCTACTTAGGCAATTTTTGTAATTCCACCGTCATTACAGGACCTGGGCTCTTCATTTTAGCATCTTTTTTCATAATAGCCTTAATCTGCTGTCAAGTCGATAGCATGTTTCTTTGCTTTCATGATAAACAAAATCTTTCATTGAAAGAAACCTCATGAATAGAGTCTCAAAGCCCCTAAAGAGACAGGAATATTTATCTAACCTTTGCATCCTGTGCATTCAGATGCTCCAAACTAGGCCATCCACAACCACTTAGCTTGGCAAAGCATTTTACATGAGCTGACCTAGTTCTTAAAGCCTCTCCCTTTAAGGAGCCAGACTCTTAACTTCAAAAATATTGTGTGCTGCAGAGCTAACTTTGGATTACCAAGAGCTGACAAGCATCTACAAGCCTAACTGTGATACATTCTTACAGATGTTGTTCCTATCCTTGCCTCAGGGGCCCGGTATCTGTACCTGTTGATTCACTCGCATAAGCCGAAACATTGCCTTTAAGAGACACTGAGGTGTAAATGCTGCATAGCCCCTTACTGGGTAAAGAGTACTCCTCTTCACCATGGAGATCAGACATGAACTGGGGTTCTCTACCCTGGAGACTGGAGTGTGGAATTCTTCTGCAGTTTCTGTGAGCGCAAAAACCAAGTGAAAGCTTAACACCCTTCATATTTTTGATGGAGCCCTGGGTTGAGCAGGGACTCTGGGGTGCAGCTATGGAAAAGCCTCTGTAGGGGCACACAACAGAGCAAGTTCATTATGAACACTAAGGGGGAATGTAAGGCTGAGACATCACAGTGTCCTGGAAAGACTGCCTGCCATGGGTAGCCCAGTTCAGCCAGTCCATGAGCTCAGATGCATGAACGTGGGAGGCTAGAATGGAGAGGGAAAGGCCTGACTGTGGAAAAACACAGCTTCAGAGAGGGCTTGAAGACATTGCCAAGATGGTGAAGAAACAAAGGAAGAGTCAAGGCCACTTGAGTGCGACTTATGATTTCTCCAGAGCTCATCTTGTGATCCCAGGGAGGAGGCATCAGATGGGGGCAGGTAAGAAAGCAGAAGTAACTTCATGGGATGTACAATATCTCTGGTGAATGAGAGCTCACCGTCCCCAGGGTAAACTGTGATGGCATGTTGATGTACAGGCAGAGGGACGGCTGGATACGCACAGGTCTCTACCTTTGAACTTAGGACCTTAGCACAATCAGGACAAATGAAAGCCATAGGATGGTGACTAGGTTGATTGACTTCATTACTTCATTCTCATTGCTAAATTATCATTCCAGTTAAGAGTTTTCAATATTTAGACTTCCAGTTGATTAGCATCCAGCAGTCTTGAGCCCACAGAGGCTGTGAAACTCTGCCTGAGTTCTGGTATTTTTTTGATGTGCTTTCATTAATAAAAACCATTGCTTTCTACAAAGCAATTTCAAGAGCAACTACCCAGTATATGTTATAAAGAAATTTACTTGGTGTCAGATAAAGATATTAAAATATTTTGTATAGGAATAGGGAATAGGCTTCCTCTTTCTGGAAAAAAATCAATTTATTGCACACAAATGAGGCCCAGTGGGGTGGCTAGCACAGCGCACAGCACTAAGAGAGGAAGTCAACATTCTTTCTCTCTGCAGGAGGCTGGACGCACAGGACAGAGGGGCTCAGAAGACAGCATGCTGATAGAACACAAATGAGGAAAGAGGGTTCAGGGATGGTGAGGTTGACTATATGTTTTCTCTGTAGGCACGAGGACCCAAGTTTGATCCTGAGAAAACCATGTAAAGAGCCAGGCATAGACCTGCAGAAATGACTGAGTGGTTAAGACTGCATATTGCTCCTGCAGAGGCCTGGAGTTTGTCTCCTAGCACCCACACAGGTGGTTCACAACTGCCCATAACTCCACCTCTACAAGATCTGACAATCTCTCCTGGTCTCACATGCATATATCTACATACAGCCACACGCCTACAGCATGCATATAATTAAAACTAAAATGCATCTTTTTAAAAAAGAGCCAGAGGAGGTTGGATATGCCTGTGATCTCAGCCATGGGGAGACAGAGACAGATAGGTCTGCTAGCTCAATGGATGAGCTTCAGGATGAGAGACCTTGTCTCAGAAAGATGGACAGCGTTTTCCTGTGGCTTCCACAAGAATGCATGCACACGTCCCCCTCCCAACACTTACACATAAAAGAAAAATGAGATGTATTTCAGGGCTATAAAGTAGAATGTATGATGTGGGCTACTTGTTTATTTATTGGTTTTGTTCTGTGAATTCAACCCAAGGATCCAAAGCATTGTATACATACTGACTGACACCATAGTTTACTTTCAACTATTTTAATTCAGTAATTATCACCTGTACAAAGGCCCCTGCTTTATTAATAATATGATTAATAAATATATTAATATATTCTATATTTAGGATATATCAGGGGACATACAAGTGTGTGTACATATATGTATATATGTGTGTGTACATATATGTATATATGTGCATGAGCACAAGACAAAAATCTTTTGGGCAGTGATGGGGCAGTCATAAATATTTCAATAATTTAATCATCATTTGACCTTTCTGATGTAAAAAAAGTCTTATTGTTCATATTGATGTCTGACAAATTCAATAAATAAAGTTCAGAGAGGCCTGATTCCTATGACCTGCTGGGAGAAAATGCGTTGGACATATTTTTTTTTGCCCTGCAGCAGCCCTGATCATAGAGTGGGGTGCGTTTCTGACCCCTCCTCCTGCCTCTTTTTTTTTTTGTTCTGAGAAGCAGAAGAGTGGAAAGGTCTGCTGTAGCTCAGGCCGAGTGGCTGCAGTTTCAGAATGCTCTATCAGACTGCTACCTAAAGTTTGCAGAAGATGGACACTGTCACTCACATGCTTGAAGAGTTTGCTTCCCAGGTCACAGCACTCGACCCTCAGCTGACCAGGTTCATCATTTTTCCTGTAGTCTTTCTTCCCAGTGAACTAAATGTGAAGGTTATACTCGGTCGTCTTCCATAGAGCTTGAACAGTTGCATGAAATGCTAAGGATACCAAATTGTCTTCATTCTGACCAAGAGTGAGCACACTGAGCTGGAAATGTAGCTCAGTGACAGAAGGCTTGCCTAACATATGCAAGTCTTTGACTTCCATACCTAGCACTGAAAAAGATGTGTCTAGATATGAGTGGTTTATGAAAATATTCCTAGGGTCCTCTTTTTGTCCAATGAAGAATCCTGTGCCTCTGTTGATGTGGACATCTGAGATTTAGTAATAATCACTCTCCTCACCAGAAAGTCCTGTTCTGAAAAGATGCGATTCACTGGTCCATCTTGCCTCACCTCCCAGAGCTTTTCTAATTTGGTGCAATGGTACTTCCATGTCCAGCCATGGCTCATGAAACTCAATGTGCTAAAGATGCCACTTGATGCTCACATGCTGCTCCATCTGAATAGAGCAAGGCACTAGCTTCTGAATTTCACCATGAAGAGACAATGCCTTGCCAGGGACAGCTGTGACAGCTCAGGTCAGGTAGGTTAGAGAGGGGAGGTCATGCAGATGGCTAGCTGCCTCGGGTAACATGGTCCTAGAATTCTAAAGCCCACTTTGTTCAAAAGGAGTTGTTTCAATGTAGAGGTGTTTACTGAGCCACCCACAAATCAATATATGTGTGTTTCCTGCTTCCCCTCTTGTTCTTCCATCTCCTTTCCCCATTTCCTGCAGTATTAGACTGAACTCCAATTTCAGAGAGACTGTGAACCTTATGGGTGTCACACAGACCAGAAGTGACTGCAGAAGGAGTCATTTGAATAGATGATTTCAACATCTTTTCACAATCTATGCGAAGTAGTGGGTCATGAAATCACTTAGTGGGCATTTGTGAGCACAGAGGTAGAAGGAAGAGAAGGAAGAGGGAAGGAAGGATGGAGGAATGGAGGATATGGAAAAAAATGAGGGAAGGAGAGAGGTAGAAAAGGGGGAAGGAAAGAAGAAAGGAAGAAAGGGAGTAAGTGAAGAAGGGAGAAGGGGTGAGTCAGCAACTAGAAGAGAAATTTTAAGTGTAATGTATGTATAACGTATACAATGATCCATTTTATATAATAGAATAGACTTATGTTTACTGGATCACAATGTAAAATCTAATTAAAAGGGCTTATATTTACTGTTGCATCACAGTATGTTCTGAACAGCATCTAAATGTACCCCACATCCAACTTTATCCTATAAATAAGGCCGTATTAAATCACAAAGTTTTAAAAACATTGCCAAAATATGTGTATGCATTACAGTTTATATTGTTTCAATTAGTTTTTTAATATAGGTGCATGTGTGTGGAGGTCAGAG
Organism: Ondatra zibethicus; assembly: GCA_004026605.1. Taxonomy (NCBI): domain Eukaryota; kingdom Metazoa; phylum Chordata; class Mammalia; order Rodentia; family Cricetidae; genus Ondatra; species Ondatra zibethicus. Next base: position 23,481 of record PVIU01017716.1, read on the forward strand.
ATCAAGTTTAGGTGACCCTCCTCAGTCACTCTCCATGTTGCTCTTTGAGGTAGGAACTCTCACAGGAACCTGGAGTTTGCACAGCAGGCTAGGTTGGCTACAGCAAGAGATCCAGAGATCCCCAGGTCTCCACCTCCCCACCGCTGGCATTACAGGTGCATGGTCACCATGTTCAGCTTTTTACATCAGGGACTAAACTCTGGTCACCATGCTTACAAGATAACTGTTTCGGTAACCTAGCCATCTCAGCATCTTTCAGTCCTTTTTCTATTGTTAACTTATCCTCTAACATGAACAGTGTTTTTAATAAGATTGTTTTCAATAAACGTGATCACTACTTTTTTCCCATCCAGTGAACATCTTCCTTTGTAAGAAGGCATGAAGGTTTGTACAGTTTCTATTCTAAATATGATGAAGGGGACGACAGAACAAATAAAGGGAAGGCAAACCAGGTGCTGGAGGGAGTGAATATGGGATTCAATTTCCTCTATTGCATTTCATGACTTGTGTCCGCATCAGCGAAGGAACGACCTTGTTAGCTTTAGACCTTGCTTTCCCTTTACTAGGTTCAATTGTCAGTTTTCAGCACATCCATCCTCACGCTGTTCTGCAAATCTATTCTTACTTTAAGAAAGGACTCATTTCACAATGTATTTGCTTGACACAATTCTGTGATTAGGGCAGTTTGCAAACCTTTGTTCTCCCTGATTTCTTTCACCAGAGAGCAACTAGCAGTCTGGGGAATATTTAATGCAGCTATGACTCAGTACGTCTTTTGCTGTGGTTTCTGTTTAGGGACCCACAGGAGTTTTTAATTCTTCTTCATAGAAACCAAAGAAGTTTTGGGAAAAATGACAGGGGTAGGTGTGGCCCTCCACCTCAGAGATCTACCCACTCACATTTCAGTTTAGGAACACTGAAAACAGTTTCACGTCCCACGATTCCATGCTGAGTTTGAAAATTAGGCTCTTGTGGGTGGAATAGTGCTTTCTTATTTGCCTTCTCATTTCTGCATGGATGAGCCCCAGAGTAAAATACTCCACTAAAACAAAGATTCATAAAATATGTGTTTGAATTCTAAACTTTGTAAAGGACACTGTTCTGAGTGGATAGGAAGGGGTGATGATGGAAGGCATCGCTTGCTTGACTGCAATTTCCCTACAAGAGTGAATCTGATTTAATTTGACTAAAATAGAAAGTTTGGTGTGAAACTTCAGAAACACAAATATTTTGTAAGAAGGAATCTTGCTAACAGATCTGACTTCTTTATCATGATGTTTCCTCATAGAAAGCACAGATTGTCTTGAAACATCCAAGTAATTGGGGTGAAAACTTAAGCATTCTAAGTTTGAAAGCAGGCAGTTCTTAGAGGAGAAGTCATTCATGGTTTGGTAAGACAATATAACAGCCTGCATTTACTGGGTAGATTTAATTTCCCAAAACTCTATGATAGTATATAATTCTTAGCTAAATTTTAGCTACAAAATTTTAATAAGAAGCTCCGATTGAATGTTCTCTCTTCATTTCTACTTTCAGTAAGTATTTTTTTTCCAGAACTGGCATGAAGTTTCCTCAAAACAAAAAAATTAAAACTACCATGTGCTTGTTACACTACTTCTGGGTATAAACCCAACGGACTCTAAATCAACAAACCACAGAGACCCCCACATAGCCATGTTTATTGAGCACAATAGCCAAGTTAAGCAACCAGCCGAGGTGTCCAGGAGGTAATGGAATAAAGTGAATGGGATCAGCAATGGAATTTCATTCAGCCATGAAAAAGAAAATTATGGTGTTTCCTGGAAGATGGATGCAGCTGAATATGAAAACATATTAAGTGAAGTAAGTCAGAAGAAAGAAAAATATTGCATGCTTTTTCTCATTTGTGGCTCCAGACTTCTTTATAGACACATAAATTCTCTCTCTCTCTCTCTCTCTCTCTCTCTCTCTCTCTCTCTCTGTATATGTGTTTTTATCTATGACATGAAAACCAGAAGGAGACTAAAGGAATGGAGAAGACTAGCGGATGGAGAAAGAGGAAACACAAAAGACTAAAAGCAAGAGGTTAGGAAGGGGGTGAGTATGGTCAAAACATATGCTATATTTGAAAGATATGACCTAAATGAAACTTTACATTTTGTACAATGAATATATGCTACCAAAATAAACTTCTTCCAAAAGCCAGTTTTCATCAGATATAACTATTATATCATAGAGAGTAATCAATAACAGTTGATTGATTGGTAGAGCTTCTGAAACTACTAAAGTAACTATTTTGTCATTACAGACCACTAAGGAAGCAAAAGTATGAATATAAGAGTTGATGGATTTGGGCTTATGGTCTTTTGGATGTAAACATGAGAAAGTATACTTGAAATGTCCACAATTTATGTAATAAACAGTGTGATGTATAATAAATTGCCTTATTTAAGGCAGTATACCTGATCCTCGCATCGAGGCAAAGGATCATGTTGTCCTGTGTCTCTGGATGCTTCATTGCCATTTTAATAGTCTTTGCAAAGGGTTTTGAGTTTCATCTTTGGTTTGAGCCTGGCATGCCAACTGGAGTTAAAAATATGTGTACAAAGCTTTCTGCTTCAAACTGGGCAAACACCAATGGTTCAAATATCAAATGCCAAGGAAGAATGAGGATCTATGAAAAGATTCATGAGCAGGAAATAATAATCACATCTTGTACTAGCTCAGTGCTTCTTTCAGGATTGCAAAATTCACCAGTGTTCTGGCCTCATCTCATTGCCACAGGTCTTTGAACAGAGAAGGTGGTTGCCCCTGTTCTGTAGATAGATAAAGCAAACGTAGCATACACATGTAATGAAGTTACACACACACATAACTGATGCTTGCGGATGGGAGGGCTTTGCAAAAATTTCAGAGATGGAGCCTGAAGATTCTGTTGGTCAATCTGAGCTTTTGTTCCATCCTGCACCAACAAGCCCCAAACCTCAGAGCGACATGAATCATCTTACAGTAACAGCTATGCAAATATACTGGTTGGTGTTTGTAGTCAACCTGAACCCAGAGCCACCTGAGAAGAGGGACCCTCAATTGAGAAATTGCTAGAACCAGATTGGTCTGTAGCTATGTCTGTGACAGAGTGTCTTGACTGAAGATTAAAATGTGAAGAACCAGCCCACTGTGGGTGACACCGTCCCTAGACAGGTAAGCCTTGGCTTTGTAAGAATGCTAGTTAAGCATGAGCTAGTGAGTAAGCTGTGGTTTCTATCCTCAAGCTTCTGCCTTGGATTCCTGCCCTAACTTCCATTAGTGATGGATTGTGACCTGGAAGTGTAAGCCAAATAAACCTTTTCCTTTTCAAGTTGCTTTTGGTGATGGTGTTTATCACAGCAATAGAAACCAAACCAAAACAACCACTGAAAGCCTAAGCAATTTCATAGTAGGTTTTCACTAACTCTTTTGTTTTAGGCATTTGTGAGTATAACTGGAGGAGGAGATGCAATGCAAAAAATCCATAACTTCACCTTGCACGATCACTCTCAGAAGCTTCTACAGTTTCGAGAACCACCTTGTCTTCATCTTATTTGTTCTCATTTCCAAATAAGGCAGCTTTCTCGTTTCTTCGTCCCCATTGCTCTCTACCTTCTTCCAGAAGCATCCCTAGGAGTTAGCTGTGATACTCATCCTCTTCCCTGGCTCTCACTTCTAGTTCTCATGTTAGAAGGACATGGTGATTCTTCAGAATGGGTGATTGCACAGCTGTCATTTGTATGCTTGGAAGCAGTTAGTCATTTCCTGATTGCTGCTAAATCAGAAACAGGCATGGCTGGCTCAGAGGCATGCTGTGCTTTAATCTCTTGCTGCCCAACACAGCATCAACTGAGCAAGGACACCATAAACTAGAGTAGTGTCTCAAGTTTTGAGCTGTCAATATTTGTTTTCATTTTAAACTATTTTTCTTTCATAGTGATATCCCAGTTCATTGACTGCCAGTACCTGGAATTCCAATCCTACTTTTTAGGGACTAAGAAAATTTGTTTGGACAACAATATCTGCAGTACCATATAGAACTGGTCATTGCATCAACAGTCTGAATTTCTAGATATTTCTCAGGACAAAATCATTATACCTTTACAAAAGTTACTCATATAATTTACCTCTTATGCTAACTCATGTTCCTTTGCTTGTTTTTTTCTTATGTCTTAACTGGGTATTTGAGAATGTCTTTAATAGTAGCAATTTAAACTGTTGTACTCAAATTTCATATTTTATAAGACCAGAATTTTGTTTTGGGAATAGTGACAAAAGTTCACAAAATGGATCACTTCAAATCCTTAGAAGCAGGTTTCATGAGCAGAAAAACTACACTGATTTGTTTCTTTTGAATTTTTTTAGATTTATTTTACTGTTTAAAAATGTGTGTGTGTGTGTGTGTGTGTGTGTGTGTGTGTGTGTTTCTTTGTGTGGGTATGCATGTGTGAGAGCGCATGCCTGCAGAGGCCAGAAGAGGCTCTGAATCCCTTGGAGCTAGAGCTCCAGGCGGTTCTGAGTGACCTAATGTGAATACTAGGAACTGAACTTGGCTCCTCTATAAGAGCAGGGCATCCTCTTAACTTGTGCATTTCCCTAGCCTCTCTTTAAAATTATTTATTTGTTTATTTATTATATGTTTGTGCCTGTATAATAAATGTAACAGGGGCATGCAGGAGCCTGCAGAAGTCAGAATTGTGCATCAGATCCCCCAGAGTTGGAGATACAGGCAATTGTGAGCTGCCCTGTGTGTGCTGGGAATTGAACCTGGGTTCTGTGCAAGAGAATTTTGTGCTCTTACCTGTTGAATTATTTCTCCAGATCATCTTTTTCCTTTTTTCAAATATAAAAATGAACTTTAGATGGAGTCTTGATGCATAGGCCATGTTGTCCTGGAAAGTACTCTGTACCCTAGGCTGGCCTTCAGTCTATAGTTGTTCTCCTGTGTCAGCCTTCCAAACGCTAAGATTATAATCATGAACCGCCATGTCTGGCTATAGCTGATTTTCACTGAAAATTTTCTTGATGGAAAATGCATGCTTTTCTTTTTCTCCTACATATTCACTTCAATCCCATGTGGACTAAAGCAAAATAAATTTTTAAAGATATAAAATTATTGTTGGGATTCTCTAGTAATTCAAATCTCCTTTCACATGCGTGTCCCCTTGCATTCCACTGAACATTCACCTCTCCATAGGTTGAGTTTAATTGTAGGAATCATAGATGGCAGATTAGAAGGACTTACTCAGAAGGAATACAGGACTGGAAATGCTTCCCATTCCCATAAGAATGCTAACAAGCCATGCCTGAGGATGATTATGCACAGTGGGTTGAAAATGATGTGATTATGATGTCATATGTACAGTGATCTTTCAGATAAAACATGCTCATCAATGACAACTTGGCTAAAAATGCCTGTTTTTTTAAAAAGCTTTTTCAAAAAGAGAGGCACTAACTTGGTGCCTTTTTTTGTATCAGCTGATAATTAGGAATAATAGATTTAACACTTTGGGTTTGCCTGATACTGAAGATTAGGAACTTGCTATTGGAAGAGTTATTGACATATTTCCTTAGGAAAACAGTATATGTCTGTCTCTCTGCTTGCCTGCCTGTCTGGTGTAGGAGGCCCTTCTGTATTTGTATTGCTTTCATTGGCTGAATAAAGAGATTGCTTTGGCCTTTGATAGGGCAGCCCTTAGGTGGGTGGAGTAGACAGAACAGAATTTTGGGAAGAAGAACAGACAAGCAGACACCATGGTTTTCCTCCCCGAGATGGACACTGCTTAGACCCATGACAGTAAGCCACAGTCAAGTGGCAATACACATTAATGGAGATGGGTTAAATTAGTATGTGAGAGTTAGCAAATAAAGGGCTGGAGATAATGGACCAGGCAGTATTTCAATGAATTCAGGCAGTATTTCAATGAATTTCTGTGAAATTATTTTTGGTATAAGCTAGCTGTGCAATCGGGAGCCAGGCGGCCGGACCCCGGCCCGCTCGCTCCTCTCATTATTACACCTGTCTATCATCTATTTGTCTATCAATCTGTTATCTATCTATCTATCTATCTATCTATCTATCTATCTATCTATCTATCTATCTATCCATCTATCATCTGTCTATCTATCATCTATCTATCTATCCATCTATCATCTGTCTATGTATGTATGTATGTATGTATGTATGTATGTATGTATGTATGTATCTATCTATCTATCTATCTATCTATCTATCTATCATCCACTGATGTAATATAGCTCTTCCTAATGATATGGCCATCAGCCACAGTGTAGAAGAGATTGTCCCTATTGCCTGCAGACAACCCCATATTTATGAAAATAAAAGAGAAAAACACTGTAATGGTGAGTAGGGCTGCGTTTATGGTAACAGAGATGTTGATATCCCTTTTAGAACTAGAAGGAACAGACAGCCAGAATCTCACCCAAGATCCTTGTCTTCCAGTCCCTCCCAATCTGTAAGAGGTCTTGGTGCTACAGTGCAGATAAGGTGGAAGGTTGATTGTGGGCAGAACTCTAATGATGCAGCTTTTGTGAGTTGTTTCCCATGTTTGGGTGAGACTTTTAAGCAATACTGTTGCAAAATCTAAGTATCCCCAGTCAACTGACCAATAAATGAGACTTAAACTATATCTGGGGTGAATAGGTTTCTTCTTATATTTTCTCAGGAAAAGTAACACACAGTCCATTCCCCTAATTACACATCTACCCATCTTTCTATTCATCTATCAATTATCCTATTAACCTGTGGACCTGGATCTCTCCATTCTTCATGCTATTGATAATTTTGTTTCTTGATCTTTCCATTGACAAACAGAAACCTCCAAATAAAAGAGAACTTCTGAAGGTTATTTAACTAAAATTGGAATGAAGGTCTCATAATTCAATTACCCTGCTTTTCAAGTCCAGTGAAAATAATTTGAATAATCTTATGCTTTTATGAAATAAACAAACAAAAATTCAATTTCAACAAATGACATTAGATATTGAGGTTCATAAATCCTCTTTATTAAAAAATATTTATAATGGAGAAGCAATGTTCATCATCCAGAAGTTTACTTTAAAAATGTGAGAAGAGCATCCTTTGTCTGTTTCGTGTATTTTTTCTTAAATATTTCAAGTGTGTGTATGTGTGTGCACTTATTCACATGCATGTGGACAAATGCCATGATGCAAATATAAAGGTTATAGGACAAATTTCAGGAATCAGTTCATTCCTTGTACCATATGGATCACAAGGAACTGAGCTCTTCTTGTCAGTCCTGGTATCAAGTGCTTTTCCCACTGAGCCATCTTTTGGGCCCCAGCGTTGTTTCTTGATCGCCAAATAGTCTACTTCTTTACTGATGGTTATGGAGAAAAATATCTTTTGACCCTTTTATAGTCTTCAGTTTTTCTATTCTTTTTTCTTTTGTGCTGTTTGCTTGCTTGCTGCAGACTCTCACTTTATATCTCAGTCTGAACTCAAACTCTCAGTCCTCCTAGATTAGCTGCCTGAGTGCTGAGACTACAAGTGTAGGCACTACTCCCGACTCTATCCTATTGTTTCTTAAAGGCCTCCATAATGTAGCCCTTCTTGCTTCTCAGAAGCAATTTTCATATTTCTCGTTCCCTGACTTTGGAAGATTTTGCAATTTTTCTGTTTGCCTTTTGATTAGCCACAAGAGTCAACAAATACACAGACCGCCCATGCAGCTGGACTAGATGGATGCTTCAAGTTATTAATCCAAGGATATAAGATATTTACCAAAGGGACCCGTTTTTGTTGATAGGAACAGATGCCTTTCATTTCTATCCAGCTTGCAGTGGCCACAGAATTCAAATTGGAAGTACTCAGAATTGGCATCTCCTATGTCCAGGCAAGGTAAATCTATGCCAAATCTGAACACAGTCTTATGTCAAAATTGTCCGTGAATACACAGGTCTTGCTGAATCACAGAGAAAGACATATGCAATGCATTTGCTGCTATTTAAGGCAGGAGTTCTCAACCTGTGGGTCATAACCCTTTTGTGGGGTTGAATAACTGTTTCACATGGTGTTGCTTCAGATAGTCATAAAACAGATATTTGCACCAGAATTTAGTAACAAAATTACAGCTATGAAATAACAATGAAATACTTTTGTGGTTGGGGGGTCACCACAACATAAAAAACTGTATTGAAGGTCGCAGCATTAGAAGGTTGAGAAACATTGGTTTAAGGGAATACTGATAAACACAATATTACTTTTGTTTTTAAAATAAAACTTGTATAGAGGTCATAAAATTCTGTCTACAGCCAGGAAACCTAAATCTATTGTTTCAAATGGTCCACTGTCCTGAGAACCATTTCCAAACTCAAGCCCTGAGTTGGACTTGACCTACTTTTTGTCGCAGTGTCTAGGGGGCAAATTCATTCACTCAACTTCAAGCTAACTCCAGTAGCTTATGTCTTCCAACATTTCATAGTTCCCCTTTCGACCCTGATTTATAGCACAACCTATAAATTATGGGACATGAATATAAAACTTTGATTCTGAAAGTCTAAGGTGTTAATAGCAAGGTGTTGGTGAATGCCATCCAGAGGGCAAGGCTTTTTTTTTTTTGCAGTGTCTTGGTTTTAATTTATACACATATTCTTGTAGCATTCCTCTGCGATAGGACATATCTGCATATCAGAATGTATTACAAACTTCCAACTGTTCTGAAATAGTCACATATGTCGAAGAACTTTGAAGTAGGATGTAAATTTTATTTATCTCCATGGAAAATGTACACTAGAATGTCCACATGGAGACTGAAACACGGATCATATTCTGGACATGGTTCCCACTTTGCTGAACAGGGAGATTAGCAAGTGAGACTGTGAGTGAGCTACAGAACAGGTTATGCTGGCACAGGCTCATGATGCCTGGAGTCCCCGGGAAAGGCAATATCTTGGTCACTTTATGTTATCCTGACAAAGATCCTAGAAAAACAGCTTAAGGAAGACAAACATTTTGACTCATGATTTCAGCAGCAGCTACAGGTCTTAGTTGGCAGGCTCCATTGTTCTCAGGCATGTCGTGAGTAAAACACCATGGTTGTTATTTAGGGTATGAGGTAAGGTAAGTGTCTCACCTGATGGTGTCCAGGAAGCAGAGAGAAGTAGCAGAAAGAAACCTTCAAAGGCACAACCCAGTAAATGATCTGCCATCTTTCAGCAGTCTGTTCACATTTTTAGTTCATCATTGGATTAAGCCATTAATTAAGCCCCAATCTTCATGATCTCATTATCTCTGGAAACAGTTTCACAGATGCACCCATAGGTGTGTGCCGAGCTGTCCTTCTAGGGTTCCTCAATCCCATCGAGCTTATAATAAATTGAAACAAGTAGGTTTCTTGAGACCTTTCTTTCTCAAAAGCTGTGCTCTCATCTCAAGCGAGGCAGGTGTCTAGGTGAGAGAATGTGTGGATGACCACGGATGACTTTATCTGGACACCTCAGGGAAGCTAATATTGCTGCTAGATTCATCATGGGAGACCTTCCTGATACAATCTAATGGTCAGGAGATACTTGCAGCAGATTCTGTTCTTTAAAAACCAATTAAGATGATATTTTCAAAGATGAATTCTCAATCTCCCCTGTCTCCCTTCCCACTCCCACCCCTCTCTCCTTTTTTATCCACCCAGCCCCATAGCATGTGCATATTGTCTTATCACCCTCCTCACTTTTTTGCTTTTTAATTCAGTGCACTCTGTGTTATCAAAGTAACATTTCTCCCTAGCAGATTTGGGAAGAAGATGGAAATATCCTATGCTAAAATCTAGACAAGAAAAGTGAAAGAAACTGACTAGCCTCACCCATAGTCAGGACCTTTGAGAATGAAGGGAGAACCTCTATCATTGTGTCCCACCAGTCCTGCTTTTTCCCAGGTATCCCATTTCTATAGTCGCTCCTTGTCAAAGAACCAGTGTCACTTAATTTTTTTCCTGTTTAATCTTATTTTCAATATTAATGAAAATGAACAAAGAGATACTATTGCCAAGTCAACACAAAATTCCAAGTACTTTTAGGGTTCTTTCTTCAAATTTGGAATTCATGAAGATAGTTAATACCTTTTCATTGGGGGTTGAAATGTGTCTTTTTGAATTCTTTTGGATAGGAGAGATTCTATGTAGTGTAGTCTTTGCCAGAGTAATGCTGAAATTAAATATGTATAGGAAAAGACTAACCTTAAGCAGACTGTGAAATGTTTGTAAAATAAGCATGTGCCTTTGGACTGGAGAGACCCTCACGGGACCAGCCTGGACTCACATCCTCCTTCGTCCACGATGAACTGAAGCTGTGCAACATTCATTCTTTGCAGGACTCAGCTCCTTCCTCACATCAGGCAGCCCAAGGACAAGTTGTGCAGTCTGTAGACATGATTTTCTTCTTAAATTGCTATCCCTGGACATTGTCAAAAGAGTAGCAGAGTCATAGAAGAGTCAGGTAGGTAAGATCAAGAAGAGCGGAGACACCAGCCCATTTCTAGAATGTGTGTGAACCATGTCCAGCTCTCTCAGATTAGGGTTACTGGGTGTGTATATATGTGTTTGTGGAGGAGAGAGGACACCTTTGGTATTGTTACTCAGGAGGTTGCATACCTCTGTTATTGAAACATGGTCTCTTTCTTGCCTGAGGTTGGCCACTGAGCCACAGTCTTCTCCTCCCTAGCATTGGGATTAAAAGTGGGCCACCATGCCTGTCTGTTTTTCATCTTTTTCCACACATGTTATAAGGATCAAACTCAGGTCCTCATGGTTGCACGTTCTCATGCTTGCACTTTACTAACTGAACTATCACACACTTTGATCATGAATCTGAAGGGGAAAAACTGTGTCCTCTTTGGAGCATGACTGAGTTGTCATTGAAACCAGTCAGATTTTATAGACAGACATAAACGAGAACAGAGGGGTTGCTGAATCTCTGCAGCTGTAGAATGACTCAGGAAGGGCAGGGCCTGAGTCTCTTTGTGACTGTGGTTCTGGGCTCATGCTTCTAACCTGGCACCTTCTAGCTTACTGCAAATGTCAAGGAAATCCCATTAAGAGCATTAGAGATTTCTAAGGAAGTTTGCTCAGCGGAGGTTACTACTCCTGTTATAAGTTATGAGTCTGGAGTGGACCATAAATTCACACTAAAAAGACTAACTTTCCTATATAATCCATGCTGTGGCCCTAACTGGCTATAAAACTAATTCATATCCTTATACTTATCAATTGATTAAAATAACTAGCAACTCTACAAGACTCAGGGGCTACAGGAAAAATGGAGGCGCAGGATGAGTAGAGTTGAGAAATGCGTTTTTCTCACCTAATTATGATAAACACAGGGGAACAGCGGAAGAAGAAGCCAGAGATGATTGGTGATGAGATCTCTGTTTATGCTGATAATTCTCCCTGTTCTGCAAGTATTGGTTATATCAGGACAAGGCATTCTTAGTCTGTAAGCTTGTTAGTGAGAGGCGACATAGATTGCACAGAGAAAAACCTTACGTGGGGGAATCCCAGGCTGTGCTAGTTACCTGTCTCTTTGCTGTGACCCAATATCTGACAAAGCAACCTGAGGAAAGGTTTTATTCTGGCTCATAGTTTGAGGCTATGGTCTCTCATGGTGGGAGAGCTGTGAGGGAAGGAGCTTGAGGAAGCTGGTTCTGCACCCAGGAAGCAGAGTGTGAGGAATGCTTGTGCTCAACTTCTTTCTCCTTTTTATTCTGTTCAGGATCACAGCCCATAAAATAGTGACACCGAGGTAGGGTGTTAACACAGTCTAGAAATTACCTTACTTACATGCTCAGAGATCTGTGTTTTCTCTGTTCTGTGTCCTATCGACTGAGAATACTAACCATATTCTGTCAGAACGTAGTCTTTCTTCGCTTTGTTTGGGTCATTTTCAAGTTCTATTTTAACTCTTTGTTCCCGTTAGTGTTCTCCATCCCCTGGGGAATTAGTGGTGATCTGCACTAACTCTCTGGACTTTGCTATGTTTGCTTTCAGTGATAATATTTGTAGAAGCCTTACTGCAGACATCTTCCTAGAAAATGGTACGTAACAAACAATGTTGCGCGGCGTCATGGTGCATGCCAGGTTCTCTGGAGTTGGGGTGGAGTATTTTTATTGAGTTAAAATGGTCCTGTTGTCAGCCCAAACACAAATGAACCAATAGAGTTCCAGCCATATGGCCAGACTGCTAAGAATCCCAGATACATTTCTTCTTTGTTGAACTGCCTGAATGATGACATAATCTTCGCCCAGTAGGTGGAAAGGCTGCAGGGACTTCTCAGGCATAGGACAGGCGTTCATTTCTTTTCTAAACCCACCTTTGTGGAAGCACTGAGTTGGGTAGACACTGTGTTTTCACTGTACCCTCTGCTTCACTCCCCCAGGCAAGGGAAGAAGGAAAGACAAAGTTAGGACACTAGGCGACTGTCCTTGGTATTTTACATAATCCCACATCATTCAACGGCACTGCAAGGCAAGAACTGTGGTTTCAAACACCAGATTCAGCTAAACGTTAACAAAGCAATCCATACTGGATTGGTTACCACCATGAACTGCTTTCATAATGGTACCATGAAATTAATGACCACTAGTGCCAAGGGAGAAACTGGTGGTCAGGGAGAAAACACTATCCTGGTAGTATGTTTTCTGTATCTCTCCACAGAAGTAGTTCTGACTTTAGCCCAGCCTCTGCCAGGCATTACTGTGGACAGTAAGCCCCTCTCCTCTCCTCTGGCCTTCCTGTAGCAATCTAAAGCTCACTTCTGCTTCCATTTCTGATTGGAGCTGTACCAGCACTTGCATACCCCATCTTACTGCATCCTGAGGTAGCTACAGTCTACTTCCTTCTGAAATGGGGATCCTGTATCCCAAGGAGGCTATGAGTTAGCAACAGATCCCCTTCACAGAGATATCCTGGCTGGGGACTTCCTAAGTCAGTCCTTCAGATTCTGTTATCACTCTTACAATTATGAGACAATAACAAAGATGTAGAGATGAAAGGAAAGCAAACTTGCTGGTGATCCTGAAGCCATAAGATAATGTTCTTTTACAATGGTGGCGATAACCCATGGTTATCACACTGTGTCTACATATACATCTCTGCCATGAATTGATTTATGTAAGTGTCCATACATTACAATGTGTCTAGGTTTCACATATTACTAAGTCATGATTTTATTTTAAATTAAAAAATATCTTCAACAGAGCAATATTATCAACTGCATATTCCCACCAGAGACAACCTGTTGCTTAAAGAGGTCCATTAACTGGTTAAAGAGAACCTAAGATGGTGAAATCCCCTATTTAGCTGTCCCCTTCACCATAACTTCCTTCTAGATGAGGTTTTCATCTGCATCAGAAACTCTGGCAGAGGCAGATGGGCAGAGCACTTGTCTGTTTTAGGTACTTCCTGAGAGACCTGAGTAGCACTGCGGCACTTTGTCTTCCTCAACCCTTCCTTTCTGTCTGGATACCATGGATTCTTCAACACACTCTTCCCTGAGTGTAGTAAGAGGAGTGGGCTGCGTCCCCGCCGCCCGGCTTGCTTAACCCCCAAAATAATTACACAGAAACTATATTTATTTAAAATACTGTCTTGCCCATTAGTTTTAGCCTCTTATTGGCTAACTCTTATATCTTGATTTAACCCATTTTTAATAATTTGCATGTCACCACGAGGTCGTAGCTTACCGGGAAAGATTTAGCATGTCTGACTTGGCAGCTTTATGCCGGCGGCTCTCTCTGTCTTTTTTTTTAGCATTCTGTTTTCTTTTCCCCGCCCATCTAAGTTCTGCCCCATCAAAAGGCCAAGGCCGTCTCTTTATTTAACCAATGAAAGCAACCCAAATACACAAGGACCTCCTACATCACCTGAGCAACATGAGTCTAGATCATACATGGAAAAGATGTGCTTTTCCTGCTGTTCATGGTAAAGAGACCTGCAACACAGGAAATATATAAGACTTATGTTCACACCATTAAAGAATCGTTATTTACTAACATAGTGAGTGTGCTTGAGTAATTTTTTTATGCTCTGTTTAAGCCAGAAAAATGCACCTCCATCTTACAGGATTTTCAGACTAGTAAAAGTAACACATCCTTTTTTGAAAAGGTGAGCATGGTGGTAGGGTTGAGAGGAGACTATGTGCAATACTCTGTGTTTGATTTCATCTAGCACTAAAATTTACCACTTTAATAATTTTTTGTGCTCTTTCAGTGATATTAAATTCATAGGTATTGCTGTGCTATCCTCACAACCATCTATGGTAGAACTGTCTCATCTTTCAGAACTGAAAATCTGTCCACATCAGATAACATGTCTCTGTTGGTGCCTCCCTCCAGAGTCTCCTTCTGGTATGGTACATTCTACCTTCTGCCTATGAGTTTAACTCTTCTGTGTAGCTCTATGGAAGAGGAATCATGGAGTCTTTAACTATGAGAAACTTCTTTTGTTGTTAAAAATGCGTGAGTTCATAATTGCAACTCTGCTGCATATAAAGGCCCAGGGTTCAAGGTAGGCATGTGACAAGCATTTTAACCCAGACTAGAAATCCAGAGAAAGTGTACTTCACAAACACCTAGAGAAAGAGGTGCCAAGAGCTACTGTAGGAGTTGAGCTGTTCCTCTGATGCTTTAGCAAAAGTTTTAGTCAAAAACTACTTGACTAAAGACTTGAGAAGGAGGTTGGCACACTGGATTTGACTGGATTTGGAATCATCTAGGAGCTGAACTTCCGGGTGTGTCTGTGAGGGTGATTCCAGAGAGATGTGACTGAGGAGCCAGTATCCACTGTGAGTGTGGACAACACTCTCCTAGGGTGAGCGCCCTAGACTCAATGAAAGGAATCACAAGAAAGTGAGCTGAGCACCCGCATTCATCTCTATCCTTATAGACTTGGATGCAATGTGACCACTGCCTCAACCCCTACTGCTATGTCTTCCTCCCCATGTTCTAAAAATAAACTTTCCCTCCTTCTCACTGCTTTTGTCACAGCAATGAGGGAAGTAAACCATCAGGTAGATTTTGGACTCTTCCTCACTGTCACAGACTCTGGCTCAGTGGGAAGTAATGAGAGGAGTTGAATTTGGGGTGTTGCTTAGGCACGCAGGAAGCTCACAAAATGCTCAGTTCTGTGGCTTTAAGCATCCATGCTGTTGAGAGAGATTCTTCACTGATTTGAGAGCTTCAGTTGACTGGAGCGGTGGTTGTGGGAAATGGGAGGCAGGTGCTCTGCCTTAGGCCTCTCACCCTGGAAGAAGGATGGATCCTCATATCCAGTTCTTGTCTCAAACTAGAGAAGTGTGTGTGAAGCCAGACAAACCCAATGCATTTCTTACAAAGCTCTTTGCATTGCAGCAAATACCTCGCATGCTTTATCACATGTATTGTCTCCATTATTCCAGACAAAGAGGATACTATAATCATCCTTATTTTTCTGATAACAAAGAGTTCTTAGTGCTTGTTTCTGGTGCAATCTTCTCATTTACTATGAAGCAGAACCATGTGTAGAAGCCAAACTCACCTCTAAATCTCACATTCTTTGCCATAATGCTCACAAGGTGCCTTTTAATGCATTTGGATTCAGTTCCAAATGAAAGAGTGTCTAGGTGGTTGTTGTTTGTGAGAGGTGTATCAATGCCACAGAACCAGAATGCTCTTCAGTTACCATGGCAACCTGGGAAAGCATCTTTTTTCCTCACATGGTTTTTAATCCAAACCTAAACAAGGAAGGGTGCCAGAGCTCTCTTATGAAGATGGACAGGGAAGCAGAAATCTCTCAGAGAGACAAAACCATGACTTCCAAAGTGCTATTCTTTTTTAAACAAAGCATAGATAAACTCACAGCACAGATTTAAAAAAGGTTAAATCCTACAGACCCAGGCTAATATTTATTTAACTACACTAAATGAAAGATAATTAGGCTGAGAGACCAGAGAGAATTCTTTTATTTGATCTTATTTCTCACAAACCTTTCAGTACACAGAAAGGGCAAGAAAGTTCCAGAACCTTATCACCACCATCATTAGACATCTTCTCAGGGGACCGTTCATCTTTGCACCAAATGTCATTTCTCAGATGCCGATTTCAGGACCCATGGTGATAACTCAAGTTTCTCCATATCAGACGTACTCGGCTGTAGACACATTGCTTGGGGACCTGCTTAGTTAGGTAGAGATTTCAACTGCTCAAGACAAAGTTTTTTTTTTTTTATAGGAAATATTCAGAACAAATGCCATACTCACTGAAAGATTATAGATAGATCAAAATAAAAAGATTATAGATAGATCAAAATAAAAAGAAGCAGCCATTGAAAGGAGTTATTCTCAATCTGTTTCCTTTTGCACTGGGTGACTACAAAGCCATGCAGATAACAGAAAACTTGTCTTCAGGAAATGGGTATTCTCATGAGTTTTAAGGGTAAGGATAAAAATAGACATCTCTTTAGATGAAGCTGAACCCCATTAATCAGAATAATCAGTGAGCTGGCATTTTGCTTGCAGGTTGCATTCTATATTTCCAAGCAAGAGATAAATCTCAAGGAAAATAGGTCACCACTTTGAGGCTGTTTCTCAAGTTTGGTTGCTTCTAAACTTCTAGTTTACATCTAATTTAAAGGTTGATGAGGTTTATAATTGGAATAGTGACACTAAGGAATTGTTTGAATGGTCTGAAATCACTGAAAGGATGCTGGGCCAGCTCACAAATATCCACTTTTGAGACAGGGAGCAGTGGTGACCTCAGGTACCAGATGCAGAGACTAGATTAAGTCACTGCAGGCAGACAAGAAAGTCCCATATCTACACACTACACAGATAGTTTTTTTTTTTTGCCTTACCTACTCTACCCTCCATCCCTCTTCTTCCTTGTCCTCTATATTTTATACAAAGAACTTCACAAGTCAGTGGAAACAACTCAGTCATTCTTATGTAACAATGACTATTAATGTCTAGAATTCTTGTCTCATTTATTCTGGTAAGAAATAAAAGTTCACTAGACAGTGCAGAACTCTTTTTTTTCCTGTAGCTTTGTAAGCACTTGAGGATATTTTGTTAGAATAAGAAAGAGGAAAAGAATAAGAAAGAAGAATAAAGAGCAATAAAGAGCCTTTGGTGGCTGGAGCCTAAGCCAGTGAAGGGAAGTGCAGACCTATGTCTTCTGTGGACAGAGCTCAGACACTGGGACATGATTGGCTTATGAGCTTCTATTCTAGAGGAGGGGATTAGAGTAGTAGATAGCTCTGCAATGAGAGATAACTACATACAAATGTTAAAAGGCAGGTAATCTGGATAGTTACACAAACTAAGACTACTTTCCTGGTGGGGTTAATGTGAGCATGGACCATGACAATGGGCATGGAATGCTTTATAGGGCTCATAACATCTACACTGGATGTAGCTTATTAAGAAGAAAAAAGATGCAGGAAGTCAAACAGAGGCAAAGGAACTAAACCTTGGTTAACCATTACTTGTTTCTCTTTAACAAGTGTTTTTCATGTTTCTTAGTTAAAATACTCTGGACTTAGTTTGGTACTTTTGCCTCATCAAGACGGTGTTTACCAACCTTTCTTTCTTCTAAATGTGGAATGAGAGTGAACACTAGGCAAGGAGTGGTGCTTCTTTAAAAGAGAGAATAGGAGGGAGGATGGATACAATCAAAGTATAATCAATGCATGGAAGTGCCAGAGTAAAAGCTATTGATACTG
>PVIU01017717.1:0-31013 GCA_004026605.1 Ondatra zibethicus
AGAGAGTGCTGGGGTACCAAAGCCCCACCGAGGAAAGGGCTATCTTGCGGGGGGGTGGGATAGGGGGTGTGGGGGGTGGCAGGGTAGAGGTGCAGTGTCCTGTAGAACAAAGAGGCCAGGGGGAGGGGATCTTACTGCCAGGGGGGCACAGCCCTACCAGTGTGAGCTGCCTCCAATCTCAGCACAGGAAGAGAGAGTGCTGGGTTAAGAGAGCCCCACCAAGGAAAAGCCAGTTAGAATTTTCTAACCTATTGTCTTTGTTTAGGGGAAGAACAAGGCTTTAAAGATTCAATAGGTGATTTCAACAAATGTATGCAAATTACTTGATGATAGAAATTGTGTCTCAGAGATTTTTCTCATTAAGGGCCAACAAGCAGCAAATGCAAAACACTTCATGTCTTTGAGTTTATGTATGATTTTCTACTGCCACTACAGGTGTTCTGTGAGCCACTGATAACACTGTCTTCTACGTGATCAGCTGTTTGTCATTCTGGTTTCAAACCACTAGAAAGGATGTTTGTTTAATATTTAATTAGACTTTAAGAGCTGGTTTCTGTAATGATAATGTTGGCATAGTACAGCTGCTACACTAAATCTTACACCGCTGTGAGACCTAAAGGTATGCTTCACACTAGCGTGGTGATCTGTTTTGGTATTCTTCGGAATCTTGCCTGCTATATTTAACAATGTTTTTTACCTGTACTACTTCTGTTCCCCATTTCTTTCAGTATTTTTTTGGATGAGATTGTACATAATGTGAAAAGTATTAATAAACAGGGTCTGTCCCCACCTAGCAACACATTCCCATTCACCTTTCAGTTTTGTAACAGAATTGCTTACTGACATGATATAGTGCAATTCTACTTTTCACATGACTTGGAGTTTAATACTGACTCCAAAGAGCAGATTTTAGATGAGCTGGCACTAAAGGTAGTTGTGTGTTGGTATCGTTTACTTGGCAGTTGCTGAAGTGTAGATTTGGTAACTGGGATAAAGGGGGAGCTATGGATGCTTTGGATGCTCTCATAAATTGACCAGAAAGTCTGAATATCTGAAATAGTACAGAGCAACTGCTCCACTGGGAAGAGAAATGCCAGTACCTCTGTAAATCTTTACTGCCTGAGCCTTCACAGCCTATTTTTCACTCTGTGCCTTTCTGTAACAATTTTAGCCCTGAAGAAATTTCCGCAGGGCTGAAAACTTATTAAAACTCTCTATGTGCAGTAGTATGCTGCTCTGGACTCTCTAAGGAGCTGTGCAGAAAGAGAAGGTTGGCCCTACCCCTGCATCCTTAAATCTAATGATAGCCAGAGGCAAATGAAAAGGATTATGTATTTAAGACAGGTAAGCAGATACTAATAAAGACACTTTCATTCATAGAGTCGATGGAGTAAAAAGTTTTCCATCAGGTTAGACAGCTTCTACCTTCATAAGAATAGAACATATGCCTTCCCTACCCCTACTAATAATTACTACTGCAATCCCTGCTTAGTTGATGATTCATTCGTGTTATTTCATTAGATCCTTGGCATTGTCCCTTGAGATAGCCTATTTATCACGTGGAAGAAAAAAGAAACTAAGATTTGAGGAACCTTTTTGCTTTATGAAGGTCACTTGGCTACTTTATTGAACCTATGTTGTCCCCTTGCCTTTCTATAATATTTTGACAGTGTATATCACTTACAATCAATAAGTTAGAACTAAGCACTATGGAATTCCTTGCCAAATATGTATAAAATTACGGAATAAGTAAAGGACTGCAAAGTTGTGCTGCTGGTTTTACGGGAGCCAGCCCAGGATGGACAATAAAGACATGAAATTTCTTAACCTGGTCCTGTCACTGACATCTTGGAACATGATTAATGTTAACTGTAGTATTTGTTACATCACAGTATTAATATTTACTACATTGTGTATCCCATGATATACACATTCATGATATAGCTAGCCTTTCTACTGAATATTCTGTAAGAACTATGATTCTTATATTCCAGGAGTGATACTACAATATCAAACACTGGAAATCTTAGTGATGTATGCTGTCAAATAAACATAAGACAATCTTAACTGAGCCTCTTTAATGCAGATCATCAACAGTAAAGTTAATTATGATATCAACAATTCTTGATTGACTTTCTGCAAGCAATGGATGGCAATCACCCCAAAACTGTGTTTGCTGAATAGATTTAGATCAATGGTAATTAAAGCTAGATTGAAAAAAAAAAACCTTAATCTTTTTTTTCATCATTTTCTTTTATGGGTATATTGGCTAAACAAAGGACTAATTTGTAAATGCTGTTAGGCCAGAAATCATGTGGCCATTACATTTCTTGGGACAGTATTGATTGATTGAGTAATCAGATGGCCGCTGTGTGAAAGCACAGGTATAAAGTCTTTTCTAAATAAAAACTGTGCTCTGAGCATTGAAGCATGATATTCATTGCTTGCCAGTTCTTCCAAATACAACTTTGCTTTAGGTCTTGAGTTGAGTAATGCTCATGGTTCATTGAGTCCCAGTCAGTCTCCAAGCGTGAACTGCACAGGGAACACGGTATCATGGAGCTCCTATGTTCACACGAGTAGACAGAAATGAAAATTATCATCAAAAATGTCTAAGTAAAAACTCAATCAAGGGACTGCTCACAAATAATGTGGGAAGACAAGAAGCCTTCCTGGAAAGGCTACCAATGAAGGCTTTTAAGAGAAGACAGGAGTCTGATGAGCAAGTCATATTGATATCAGAAAGCAGACTTTAAGGGTGCAGATAGATCATTTCAAAAGCTTGACCTGTAAACATCCCTGATTTGCTAAAAATAAAAATAAAGAAAGGAAGAATGGAAGGAAGAAAGGAAGGAAGGAAAGAAGAAACCCTAGCTTGAATTACTACAAAACCTACCTTGATGCTATTTACTAAGGAAAAAGATATGGAGAAACAAGTGTGTATGTAAGATTGTGCTCTGAATTTGCTCTGTTTGAGCTGCTTCCACTGGCATTTGTTAGCCTTTACTGAAGTGATAAAACATCAAAACAGCAAATGGAGAAATGGCTTATTTGGGCTTACAGTTTCAGAGGGATATAGTCCATGGCAGGGAAGACATGACCTTGGTCAGAGAAGGCATGGTAGTAGGCAGTCGGTCACAGTTCATCCACACTCAGGAAGCAAATAGTGATGGATATATGCTTTAATCAATTTCTCCTTTTTAAACCATCCAGGTTCCAAGTCCAAAGGATGGCACTACTCATGGTGGGCTAATCTTCAGACTTTAATTAGCCTGATAGTCCTACACTGGCATACCTTAGAGGCCATCTTCCAGGTTTTTCCAGACCTCAAGTTAACAACTTAGATTAAGCACTACAAGCTTCAAATGAAAATCTCAAAATTCAATGTTGAACATAAATCTAGAGATCAGGACAGTGGCTCTGGTCATGAACATTTTGGGGATAAACAACTTTTTGATGCTCTTTAAAGCAATAAAACAGAAAACAGCTTAGAACTAAACCTAAATAAACAAGTCTAAGGTTACAACCTTGAACTACTCTTGTGTTCAAACCTGAAAATAAAATAGAGCCAGTGAAGGTGATAAAAATAAGAAGGAAACAGAGGAGTGGATTGGGGGCAGGCAGAGCAGAGATTGGGAGAAGGAATGGGAATAAAGGAGGGGGGGATCTTCCATAGGGATATAAAATAAATAAATAAATTTAATTAATAAAAATAACAAGAAGGGGTAAGTGAAAAGATCATTGTGTCATAGAGGCCAAGTGAAGAATGTATTTCAAAAGGAGAAATTTATTTATACAATGTGTCACAGACACAGTAAAATCTGACAATCTAGCTTTAAATTTAACAGTGTGGAGCCATTACTGACCAGGACAAAGGGGGGTCTTAGTAAATCGAAGAAGTATTTAGAGCTGAATGATCAAGTGAGGCGAAGGGGAATAATTTGAGAAAGTAGTCTATAAACAGATTGGGAGGAGTAGAAAATCAATGAAGTAGAGTGGCTACTGGGGGATGGTTTACCTTAGAAACAAACCATATTTGTGTTCAGATGGGAAGGATAAAGTAGACAGGTGAAGTAGAATAAACAAAATGTCTGCTGGAGGATACAGGTGTGAAGGGTAAAGATTCTTAGTTGATATGGAGAGAACTGTAAGAGTTGAGCTCACATCGAAGATGAGAGAATTTATAAGTCTTAAAGTGAGGAAAGACATGCTGGTATCACAGTTAAAGTTCACTGGGTACAGGGAATGATGAGAATATAGAAACTGATCTTCTGGTCCTTAGGAAGAGCTAAGTTATCATCTGAGACAAGGATGGAGGGGAAACATCAGAGGAGTAGGGAATGTAACCTGTACAGTGAAACTATAGGCTCCACTGGCAGCAAGTGGTCTTCATTTAAATGGAGACCTGTGAGTATGGTTGTCTCTTGTTTTTCCAACTTGTTTAGGGAGGATGTTTCTGAGTAGCATCATGATTTATGAACTAAGTTTAGGATTTTTCTAGTCAGGAAAAGTTATGGGAATGTAAAGAACATGAGAATGACTAAAGGATGACAATTGTGGGCATGGAATTTAAGTTATGAATTTTAGAAATTTGTGTGACTTCCCTTACCAAAGAGCTAAGGGAAGTCAAACAAGGAATAGAAAATGATGGTGAATTCAGTAATTAAACATACCATTTAAGTTGGAGAATTTTGAAATAATATATTTGAAGCAATGAGCTGGAAAGTTAGGAGGAATTAGTCAATGAGTAAAATGTTTGATTTTATGATCAAATGTTTAATGTAGTCATTGGTAATGACTAAGCTAAAATGAAACTCTAGGGAGATTGGCCATGAATGAACAATGAAGATTGATCAAGATATTTACAAGCCATTGTGTTGCAACACCTCCAGGGATATCCTGGAAAATTATTCATGTGTATACTTAAGTCATCAAGGATTATTCAGGGGTATTGGAGAGAGTGAATGATAAGTTAAGGTGTGAATACTCCAGAAATGGAAGGAATAGGAACAAGGGTAAATTGGCTATAATTACATCAACATGGATGAAATGCTTTATTTCACACAAAATTTTAAAATGAAATGTTTTAAAAATGATAGACATAACATTATTTAGAAACATCTATGAGGAGTCTAAATGACTCCTAAGATCCAGTCCTGAAATACAAGGTGACAGGAGACATCAGTATTATACACAGATGTAGGGATTGACAATTTTGTTCAATTCATGGCTTCAAGCACTTCAGAAAATTAACTGTATTTCATAAGAAAGCAGTAGAATCAGAGATAGATGTCAGGAAAATTGACAAGCCAATCTTACTTCAAACATTAGAGCCTGAGAATAAAGAAGGGACCCAAAATTCAAATCCAGAGGAGAAGTTACAAAATCTAGAAACACATGACATGGATGAACTGTTGAAGAAAAACCAAGAGAAAACTCCATTTAATGAATGGATTTCTAAAGGAGAGATTCTGAAGAGTCCTTAAACACAGTAAAGATCAAATGTCTTATTTTGACCACTTATAGACAAGATAATTGAAGCAAAGGAATGAAATAATGTGCTAAAGCCCTATAAGAGTGTATTTTTTATTTTTATTTTTTAAAAAAGTAAATAAACTATCTTTTTTCATTTTACATACCTATCCCAGCTTCCACTCCTTCTCCTCCTCAAATTTCCTCCTCCTTTCCCCCAATTCCACATCTCCTCCTCAGATTGGGTAAGGCACATTGCTTTGGGGAAGGTTCAAGGTCCTCCCTACTATATCTAGGTTGAGCAAGGTATCCATCCAAAGATCCAAAAAGCCAATACACGCAGTAGGGATAAAGCCTGGTGCCACTACCAGTAACCAGTCAGTCTCCCCCAGCCATACAACTGTCACCCACATTCAGAGAGTCTCGTTTGATCCTATGCTGGTTCCTTCCCTGTCTGACTGGAGTTGGTGAACTCCCATTAGCTCAGGTAATCTGTTTCAGTAGATGTCCCCATCATGGTCCTGACCTTTTGCTCATATTTTCAGTCCTCCCACTCTTCAACTGGACTTTGGGAGCTCAGCCCAGTGCTCCACTGCGGGTTGCTTTCTCTGTTTCCCTCAGTTGCTGGATGAAAATTTTGTGGTGACATTTAAGGTATTCATCAATCTGATTACAGGGCAAGACCAGTTCTGGCACCCTTTCCTCTATTGCTTGAGGTCTTATCTGGGGTCATTGTGGTTTCCTGGAAATTTCTCTAGTGCCAGATTTCTTGCTAGCCTCATAGTACCTTCCTCAATCAAAATACCTTTCCTTGCTCTCATCTCTGTCCTTTCTCCATCTCAACTATCCTGTTCCCTCAAGTTCTCCTCCCCCCTTTTCCCTTCCCCTTCTGCCTTATTTTCTCCCCCCACCTCCATGCTCCCAATTTTCTCAGGAGATCTTGTCTATTTCTCTTTCAAAGAAGGCTTTCTATATATTTTCTTAGGTGGGAGAAATAGCCTTCAATGCATGGGCATAGGAGACCATTTCATAAATATAACCCCAGTAGCACAGACACTGAGAGAAACAATTAATAAATGGGACCCCCTGAAACCAAGAAGAGTCCATAAAGCAAAGGACACAGTCAATAAGACATAAAGGCAGCCTACTCAATGGGAAAAGATCTTCACCAATCCCACATCAGACAGAGGACTGATCTCCAAAATATATAAAGAACTCAAGAAACTAGACATCAAACTTTCATATAATCGGATTAAAAAATGGGGTACCGATCTAAACAGAAAATTCACAACAGAAGAATCTCAAACAACCAAAAGACACTTAAGGAAATGTTCAACTTCCTTAGCCATCAGGGAAATGCAAATCAAAATGATTCTGAGATACCTTCTTACACCAGTCAGAATGGCTAAGGTCAAAAACACCAAAGATTGTTTAAGCTGTACATGTAGAGTAAGGGGAACACTCCTCCATTGATGGTGGAAATGCAAACTTGTACAACCACTTTGGAAATCAGTATGGTGTTTCTCAAAAAATTGGGAATCAACCAACCTCAGGACATAACAATGTCACTCATGGGCATATCCCCACAGGATGCTCAATGATACTACAAGGATATTTGTTCAACTATGTTCATAGAATCATCATTTGTAATGACCAGAACCTGGAAACAACCTAGATGCCACTCAACTAAAGAATAGATAAAGAAAATGTAGTACATTTACACAATGGAGTAGTACTTGGTGGTAAAAAAAAATGACATCTTGAAATTCGCATGCAAATAGATGGAACTAGAAAATAATATCCTGAGTGTGGTAAGCCAGACACAGAAAAATGAACATGATATGTATTCGCTCATAAGTAAATACTAGCTGGAAAGCAATGGATAATGAGCCTACAGTCTACCACCTAGAGAAACTAAGTAATGAGGTGAACCCTAAGAGTTTAGCTCAATGGAGTTGGAAATGAAATGTTGTATTCTGATATCCAGACGGTTCTGTAGAATTCAGACTAAGCAACAGATCCACTAAAGGCTGTCATTGATCTCATGACAATCAATTGTTATTGTTAAAGACAATTTCATGCTAATAATCTAGCTTGTTTAGGGGAGGGAATTAATTTTTGATCTTCTCCACACAATATGTACTAAATATACATTTAAAGTCAGATGGCATGAACAAAGAACAATATGAAAGTATTTTCAGAGAGATATGTTTAGACAAGGATTTTATTGGAATTAGATTCTTCTCTCATTCAATGCAATTCCAACCACAACTTCCCTCCTTCCCTCCTCCCAGTCCCACCTACCTCCCCTTTTCCCCAGTCAACTCACCTTCTTTTCCTCTTCAGAAAAAAGAAGGCCTCCAAGAGAGTCCTGTCAAATAGGAAAAAACAAGAAGCAATAAAGATGAAGCAGAAGCCCTTCTATCGATGCTAGAAAAGGAAATATTAATTTTCCCAATAGAAGGGAAAGACTCCCAAGAGCAGGAAAAAGAGTCAAGAGACATTCCACTCCCACTCTTAGGAGTCCCACACACAAAAACACCAAGCTAACAACCATGTCATATATGCAGAGAATGTAGTTCAGACTGATGCAGTGTCTTTTCAGTTTCTGTGAGCCCATGTGAGCCTTGCTTAGTTGATTCAGTGAGCTATGTTCTCCTGACATCCTTCCTCCCCTCTGACTCCTACAATCTTTTTCCCCCTCTTCAGTGGAGTTCCCCTAATGGAGGGAAGCAATGGAGACCTGTAATTTAAACTCTCTCTCTCTCTCTCTGTCTCTCTCTCTCTCTCTCTGTATAATATCTGTCTATGGATCAGTATTTTTTTCCATCTACTGGAGGAGGAAGCTTCTCTGATAATGACTGGACAAGTCTTGGACCTATGAGTATAGCAGAATATCATTCATTTTTTTTTTTGTCAGTCATGTTGGTTGTACCTTAGGTCTGTGTTCTATCCAGTCTCTGATTCCTGGCCATCAAGACTGTGTAGTGCATGGGCTCCCTATTGTGCCAGTCTCAACTTAAATCTACACATTGATTGGCCATTCCCACAAGTTCTGGTCCATTGCTGCTCCAGCATATCTTGAAGGCAGTACAGATTGCAGGTCAAGGGTTTTATGGCTGGATGGGTGCTGAGGTTTTATCCTGTAGCATGCAGAGTGCCTTCTGGTACCACAGGTATTAGAACATAAAGATAAAGGCTGCATGCAGGCCCCAGCTCATCTTCTCCACACTCAGTGAGCTGTGTGGATGTTGTCCTCTGCAACGGGGCCCCACTGTTGTTGCTATTAGGTTGGTATGATAAATAACCAGGCCAGCTCAAGAATAACAATTATATTTTAATGGCTATAAGGGGAAACTCACGCTACCAGAGTGGTTGGTCCGACTTCCTATCTGTCTGGCTGGAGCCGCACAAAGAGAGCATGCAGCTGGGTTCTCCCAGGTTTTTCCTCCTGGGCTCCAGGTAGCCACACCTTAACTAGATGTGATTGGTTGACAGAGTTTCCCTATCATCTCCCCCTTTTGTCTAAAAAAAATCGATCCAAACCCAATATAATTATATACAATAGGAACAGATACCAAATATAAAATTACAAACAATAAACAATATTAAGCAAGGAACATATAACAAAAGTTTCACCAAACATTCTATTTCAAGGAGTCTAAATATTGAATTGAGATTAAGTTTGGCTAAATCATGAGGAAGGTAACTGCAATTATCTAATCTTCAACTCCATTGAAGATCTGAGAAGGGAAACAATATTACTTGAGTAAACAGGAAGTGCAATTGAGAAACTTCCAAAATGTACAACAAATGACAGAGACAACTGGCTACCTGGGTAATCACCCAAAGTCTCATTTGTAATGTTGAAGCAACCAACTTTGGCTAAGGCCTAACATAACTGACATACCATTTTCAAAGGCAAGAAACTTTTCAAAACTATCTTACCCTGTCTTGGCAGGATATGACAGTCCTGTTTTATCCATTTTCGGATACTCTGTATCTCTGTCAGTGGTTGGGGTATAGGCATTTCTTTGCCCAAAGGCCAGTCCTGCCAAGAAGAAAAGCTCCAGGTAGAGTGTCTTTGGTGCTCAACATTCTCTCAGGAATAGATTGGTGTTGCTAGGAGCAATTGTGTCTCACTACCATGGAGCTCTAAATTAGATTAAAGGCCATTTTCTACAGCTCTTTGAAGAGGTTGAATATTATCTATCTATACTGAATATAATCTCTACATATCTAAAGAACCTGATTAGTCTAATTATAAATATGACAAACATAGATGACTATCGATCTATAATTCTCAATACCTATCTAACTTAAAGACTAAGACAATAAACAACTGTGCAATGAATGAGGACAATAACCTTCAAATGTAAACAATGTATAAATATCTTGATCAGAGGTAGTAATGTACACTGCAGTATGGTCAATATATATATCAATACATAAACAATGTTTTAAACAGAGGTAGAAGCATACATGCATACAATAGTCAATATAATTTAATTTTGTATAAATTAAAAGAATACATACCAATATAATTGTCTAAAAACAATAACTCACAAATACCAATCTATTATCCCATCATCCAGTTATCCCTCTTCTTTATTCAAAAAGATCCCTGAGCCCATAAAATTCCTCCCCCATCCCTCAACCGTATACCAATTATAATTAACCCCTAAATGATGTCTTTAAGCCTGGGGCCAAACTTTGCTGGGAGAGGGGACGTCATCTCCTAAAATTGCTTCCAGCTGTCATGGGGGTGACGTTCTTTCCAGGGGATCCTTTGAAAGTAAATGATGGTTAAATTCCAAGATTAACGTCCAGTAAAATTGCAAATAGTCTCTGAGTATTTTGTGAAAGTCTGGCCAGAATGTTGTAAATTATGTGCACCATCTCAGCTAACAAAGTTGGAACCGTGTTGTGCAGCTGGTACCCAAAACAGATCTTATAGTAGCACTATCAGTATCATGACGTCACATCAACCAGGTGGAGTTGTTGTTGTGGGGCCCTATCTTCTTCCTGGAAACTTCAAAGATTACTGCAGGAAAATTTATTGTTTATTATGGAAAACTTGAGCAGTATTTATATAGACATACATATATATTCAATGAAAGGTATGATAAAGACAAAAATAGATATGAAGAAAGGCAAAGAAGTTTATAAATCATTTTGTCCTTCTGTACCATATCATGGCTCTTGACATGAGACAGAAACTTGGGTTTTCTCTTAACAACAGGCTTGGATTTAGAGAAGGACTGAGCCAGAGTCCAACTCCAAAACCAGCTCTATATATTTATAAATATAAATACATTCATATATATAATATGTGTGTGTGTGTGTGTGTGTGTGTGTGTTGAATATTTTCACTTACAGAACTTATTTGATTTTCTTGCTGATCCTTATTGGGTTGGGTTGTAAATTGTTTCCATCTGTCAGTATTCAAACATCCAGGGTCCCTTGATTTTTTTTAAGATGAATGTTTTCCTGCAGAGATAAGAACAGAACCCTGCCCCCATCGTATATGTTTTTCTTACCACCGTATGATTATCATCATTGAGGATGAGCTGTCATTTATCCTTTCTAAGAGGTTCCTCCTCTTCAAACCGAACCTTTATTATTTTGATGGAATCCACAGTTTTTCTTCTCCTGTGGAAACAAGAGCAAAACCCCATCCCCAATGCAGCACATCTCCTGGCTTCCATTGCGAGGTCAGCACATCCTTGAAACCAGTTGATTTAATTCAGCAGACTTTTCCATTATCCAATGTCGTTCTGCTGCCATTGTCCCTTTCTCATTAGCATTAAGAAAATTCAAGGTTAATAAAACATTATGTAATCTATTTCTGGGCGCATTTTCCACCCCTTTCTGTTTGTTTAACATGTCCTTTATAGTTTGAGCCAATCTTTCTATAATTGCTTGACCTGTAGGATTGTGTGGTATACCTGTAACATGTTTAATATTATAATAGGCAAAAAAACCATTTTATTTTCTTAGAGACATAAGCTGAACCATTATCTGTTTTCATTTGTTCAGGTATACCCATGATGGCCATAACTTCTAATAGATGTGTGATTACTGAATCAGCCTTTTCTGAGCTTAAAGCAGTTGCCCATTGAAAACCTGAAAAAGTGTCAATGGTGTGATGTACATATTTTAATTTGCCAAATTCTGCAAAGTGAAACACATCCATCTGCCAAATTTCATTCCTTTAAGTACCCTTTGGGTTAGTCCCTGCAGGTAGTGGTGTTTGGTTATAGAAAGAGCAAGTAGGGCATCTCTTTATAATCTCTTTAGCTTGTTGCCATGTTATAGAAAACTCTTTATTTAAACCTTTGCTATTGACATGATGTTTTTTATGAAATTCAGAAGTCTGTAGCACATTTCCAATCAATAATTGATCAATTTCTGTATATCCTTGTGCTAGAGGACCTGGCAGACCTGTATGGGATTGGATATGTATTATGTACATAGGGCAAAGCCTATTCCTGATCATGTCTTGCACCTGGATGAACAATGAAGTCAGTTCTGTATCATCTGGTAAAAATTCAGTGGTTTCAATATGCGAGATAACTCTTTCTGTATATTGTGAGTCAGTAACTATATTAAGAAGTTCTTTAAAATCCCTTAGCACCATAAGAATGGCATATAATTCTGCCTTCTGGACAGAATTATAAGTACTTTGTTCCACCTTACTCAATTCATCTGATTTGTAACCTGCCTTCCTGATTTATTGGCATCAGTATAAAATGTACAGGCTCCAGTTATTGGAGCATCACATACAATTCAAGGAAGAATCCAAGAGGTTCTCTTTATAAGGTTAAGCCTATCGTTTTTGGACTAGTTGCTATTAATTTCTCCCAAAAAAATAGCACAAGCTCTTTGCCTTGGTTCATTGTCTTCCCCTAACTTTCTTATCTCATCAGTAGAGAAAGGCACTATAATTTCTGCTGGGTCTATGCCTGCTAGTTGACAAATTCTCAATATACCTTTTATAATTAATTCATAAACTTTTCCAAATAAGTTTTTAATTTTTTACTTGGTTTATGTGGTAAAAAGATCCATCCGAAGATAATATCATCCCTCTACATTAAAATTCCTGTAGGAGAAATTCTGGAAGGCAATATGACAAGAATACAACTAAGCTTTGGATTCACCCTATCCACATGTGTCTCCTGTAATTTTTCCTCAACCATTGTCAGTTCCTTTTCTGCTTCAGCTATTAATTCTCTAGGACTACTCAAATCTTTATCACCATCTAAGGTTTTATTTAAATGAATTATTAGATCAGGTGTTATCCCAACAGCCAGTCATAGGCTGGAGATGTCTCCTCAAAATTTTTGAAAGTCACTAAGAGTCTGTAACTGATCTCTCCTAATTTGTGCCTTTTGTGTCCTATTTTTTTGTAAACCTATTTTATAACCTAGATAATTGACAGAATCTCCTCGCTGTATTTTTTTCAGGAGCAATCTGCAATCCCCATTTAGGTAAAATTCTCTTTACTTCTTCAAACAGCCTTTCTAAGGTATCTATGTTTGAATCAGATAGCAAAATATCATCCATGTAATGGTAAATTATAGACTTGGGAAATCGCTTACGTATTATTTCCAATTGTTGACTTACAAAATATTGACACAGGGTGAGGCTATAGAGCATTCCCTGTGGGAAGATAGTCCACTGGTACCTCCTAGTAGGCTTAGAATTATTATAAGTAGGCACTGTGAAGGCAAACTTTCTCTATCTTTTTCTTGTAAAGGTATAGTGAAGAAACAATCCTTTAAATCAATAACTATGAGAGGCCATCCCTTTCATAACAGAGAGGGCAGAGGAATTCCAGATTGCAGAGGGCCCATAGGTTGAATAGCCTTGTTGATAGCTAAGATCTGTCACCATTCTCCATTTTCCAGATTTTTTCTAAGCAACAAATACAGGAGAATTCCAAAGGCTGTTAGATTCTTCTAGATGTCGAGCATCTAATTGCTCTTGTACCAGCTGTTCTAAAGCCTGCAACTTTTCCTCAGCTAAGGGCCATTGCTTAACCCATACTGGTTTCTCAGTAATCCATATTAAAGGCAGGGCTGTTTGTACACTTGAAGAGCTATCAATTGTTTTGTGTTCTTGTACAGCCCGAATGGCCAGTGTTCGTCATCTGTAATATCTTGTAATATTTTCCTCAGAAACATAAGCTTTAGGGGCTGCAGGAATGTTAATCTGAGTATTCTATTAGCTGCAATAGGTCACGACCCTACAAATTCACTGCAATATTGGCTATATATGGCCTTAGTTTTCCTATTTGCCCTTCTGGCCTTATGCATTCAACCCATCTCATGCTTTGTCTTACCCGAGATAGGGTTCCAATTCCCGTGAACTGAACATCTACCTCCTGAAGAGGGCAATACGGATGCCAAGATTCTGGAGTAATGATACTTACATCTACACCCATGTCTAGTAAGCCTTCAATAAAAATGCCATTTATACACACTCTTAGCTTTGGTCTTTGTTCATTTATAGAAGTCTGCCAGAATATACATTTGCTCTGTCCCACCAGAGTTCTTGGCTCATTCTCCACAATTATCTCATCATTCAGACCATTATTGCTTTTGACAGCAGGCATGGGACCTTTTAATTTTCCTGACAAGACACATTCTCCACAGTAACTGGGAATGACTGGACCACATTCATCATGGGGGCCTGCGAGAGGCCCCTTGTGGCATTTCCCAATGGTATAAGGTTGCTTTGTCTATCTTTTGTTTACCTACATTTATTGGTCCAATGTTGGCCTTTGCCACACCTCCTACATAAACTTAAAGGCTGAGTCCTCCTATTCCTGTCATTCCCAGAAGAGGCATTATTCCTGGAAATCCGTTGTCTACAATTCCTTCTCATATGTCCCATTCTATCATAATTAAAACATTTGTTATTTTGATGTCTTCTCTTACCATTGGAGATTGCTTCTCCTACCCACGCTTCAGTACCATAGTCAATTGTCTCGACATTCATTGTATGTAAGACCCATTCATCCAAGGGTGCTGATCTGATCTTTAAAGCCCCAGGATCCTTTTGCACTCTATGTTGGCATTCTCATAAGCTAAAGATTCAATTATTATATGTCTAGCTTCTGGGTCAGTTATCCCTATTTGTACAGCCCTGGTTAGTCTTTGCAAAGTCACTAAAGGGTTCTCTCTGACCCTGTTTAACCCTGAGGTATGATTCTACTCTCTGTCCTGATTCCTGAACCCTGTCCCAAGCCTTTAAAGCTGCTATGGTACATACAGACAGGGTATGGTCATCATAAAGAGCTTGATCCTGAAGATCAGAGTAAAGTCCGTCACCTAGAATTTGATCTAGGGAAATCCTTTCACTCTTTCCTGTTGCTCTAAAATTCTCGTTTCTTTATTAAGAAAGCATCTCCAGTGTAATTGCGGTCCATTTTCTAGGACAGCTGAGATTAACTAAGCCCAATCGTGAGGTGTGGCATTGTTACTGAAAGCCCAGGTTTTGACCATCTCTTTAACAAAGGACGAATGTAGTCAGTAAGTCACAATTGCTTGTTTAATTTCTTTTAAATCACTCATACATATGGGCTTCCATGTATATTCCTTGATAACCTTAGGGTATTTGGAGCCAGGTTATTCTGACATTATTACTGGGAAGGCAGGTAGAACTCTGGGGAAGCTATCCCAGAGAGTTTTATGCACTGATGAAGTTAAATTTTGCCTTTTTACCTTTTGCTCCTGGTCATCAAAGTCCGACTTCTTATCTGTCTGGCGGGAGCCACACATAGAGAGCACACACCTGGGTTCTCCCAGGTTTTTCATCCTGGGCTCCAGGTAGCCACGCCTTAACTAGATGTGATTGGTTGACAGAGTTTCCCCATCACGCTGTGAGTTTGCAGAGAATTGCCTTCTGTCCTTTCATCAGCCTCAGTTGTTTAGCATCTCCAAAGGACCCCTAGATCAATAGCTCAACCGAATGCAACCTAGTCCCACCACTGGAAGCCTTGTCTAGCTATAAAAAAATGGGGCCAGTTCAGACTCAGAATGTATCCTCCATTACTAGGTCACTTCACTACAGCTGCTCTCACAGATTCCAGGAAGTTTCCACTGCACTAGGTTTCCACACTACTCCTCTGCCCCTGTTCCCCCCAATTCTTGTTGTCTCTCCCTTCACTCTCTCCCCCTGTCCCTCCCCTTCCTGATCCCTCCTTCTCCTTCCTCCACCCAGCTCCAGTGTACCTGCATAGACATATTTTATGATTGGTTTAGAATATCATTAGTATGTAACAAGACAGTAAAATTGAAGTTCTCATCAATGTTGCTCAGAGAATACGAGGGAGTGACCTCCAGAGCTAACTTGATTTTCTCATTCTCACTTGTGAGGGGTCATGTTTACTGCATGGCTGAACAGTGACGGCAAAGTGAAGAATCATGGATAAGTCCTGAGGGCAACAAGGACATTGTTTATTAGTTCTGTTGAAGTGATAGGTCAGGCATTCGCTAAGCATGCCCAATGGGAATGCAAGCAATAGAAGCTTAAGCTCAGAAGAAATGCTTGAGGTGCCTCAATCTTCCAGATCAGGCCTGATAAGAAGGGAACACTCTGTTTTATTGTGTCCATGAGACATTGTTATATCTCTGAGACAAAGATTTGTGTTTATATGATAAAGTTCCCAAACACATTACCTACCCTTTCTGGTCGGATATACTCTGCACCCCAGATTTTGGAAGACTGCAGACCAACCACCACAACAATTAATTGTGGGAAAATGTGTTTGACCTTACTTCTGGTTCAGCAGTATTAGGTGGAGCCCTGGGTAGTTGCTGCTAGAGCAGCATACAGCACTTACCATCTGCCTAGCACCTCTACTGAACTAGTTCATCAAGGAGCTAGAAGGTACAGATGTCCCAAGAAGGTGGTAAAAATGATTAGTTGCTGTCCCAAGTGGGAGGCAGGCAGAGGGGGATGTCAGCTGGCATTAATGCAACTAAAAGATTCCAAGTTGTCCTAATTGCATAGCTTTAGTCATTGAAACTGCTAAAACGCTTAATGATGAAAACTATCCAGGCACTCTATAATAAATATACATGTATATTCATGTACACATTTGCATTCATGTGTGTAGGGGCATGTGTATGTACACATGTGCTATCATTTTTAGTCTCCTAGAGACAGGCAAGGATGTTTATGTCTTTGCTTTAATGATCATTATGCTATTGGTTGTATGTATGCTTATTATGAATTTATAAGGCTTTATTTCAACTATTGGGTAGATAAACATGATTGTGACTCAACTTTACCCCTTATAACCTAAAGCAGATGTTTAGACAATTAAGCACATCCACATTATCACCAGCACCCAAAGATAAATGTTACTCTGCAGTAATACAGAGGGAGAGCGCCAGGCCTATAGCCTTGGAAGGTTTCTTCTCATAGGTACCTAAATCTTAAAGGATGACATACTGCTGTTTCTCATAGGAAAGGAAATTACTTTGAATCTGGACTCCAGCATCCTTTGTAATTCTTAATCACTTTCTCTCACTGTTTCATTTTATGATCACAGAAGGGAAATGAGGAAATGGAAAAAAATTTAGAATTAATCCAATGTATTGAGGAAGATGATCCGCATTCTATGCTACGACATGAGGAATGAAGCCTTGAGTAGGTTGAGTTTCTTGTCTTTGGCTGGGCATGCTTTGATGTCAATGACTCCCACCAGCTTGACACATGCTTTTTCATGCTTTATCATTAAAGTCATCATTAGCTGACTTTTAGTCAGACTGAAAAATTTGTCTTGATGTAAAAGAGAAATTATTTACTGAAGAAGATACCCATTAAGCCTATTTTGTGTGTCAAGAACTCAAAGTTCCTTAATGTGTTCTTAGGTCAGTTTTGTTTGTGGGTGTCTTGTGTTTCTACACATGCTATGATGAGCTACTGAATGTCTTTGTTCATAACTATCTTTTAAAATTGTTTTTGAGATTTGTTTTATGCAGGGCAGTGGTGGCCCACACATTTAGCACCAGCACTTGGAGTCAGAGGCAGGTAGATCTCTGAGTTAGAGGCCAGCCTGGTCCAGGATGACCAGCACTACACAGGGAAATGTTGTCTCGACAAACACAAGAAAAGTAAAGAAATGGTTTTATTTTTAATTCCATGCTCATATAACTGTGTATCTGTGTGTGTGTGTGTGTATGTGTGTGTGTGCCTGTGTATGTGTATGTCTGTTTGTTCTGTGTCTGTGTGTATGTGTCTGTTTCTGTGTGTGTATATGTCTGTATGTGTGTATGTACATGTGTGTCTGTGTGTCAGCATTTTCACCTGAGTGCAAGTACACTAAGATGCCAGAAGAGGGTGAGAGATCACCTGGACATGGAGCTACAGGTAGATCCTGAGGTGCTGGGATTGGACTTGGGTCTTCTACAAGAGCAGTAGGAGATTCTAATTGCTGTGGCATCTCTCTAGCCACCATTAGCTTTCTTTATCAGTATACTGGACTTAAAGAGCAGTAGAGGACGGAGGACCAAGGCAATATGCTTTTCCATCCAGATAAGAAAGAACATGTTTTCCTCCAATGCAATAGTCAGTCATTCTTACTGCCCCTTATAAAAGACGTGATTTCCCTGAGCTCTGAGTTTCTTTCTTTTTATGTTGACTACCATACAGGAAAACATCACCCAGGCCTTCTTGCTGTACCTTGTGTAAACGCAGAATTAAGAAACAAATGCAAACCCCTTGGTTACTGATGATTTTATGAAATAGTAAGGCCATTCGCTCTAACTGCAAGTCTTGTGTATTCTCCTAGCACGCAAGACACTCTGAGGGTTCACAGCAGCAGCAGAATCACATAAGCTCTTGTAGTAGGGAGGAGAGGGCTGCATTCCATGCGCCTGGCTATCTTATGCCTGAGATAATTACACTGAAACTGTATTCATTTAATTACTGCCTGGCCCACTAGTTCTAGCCTCTTATTGGCTAACTCTCACATCTTGATTGACCCATTTCCATTAATGTTTATTGCCACTTGACTATGGCTTACTGGCATGAGTCTAACCAGTGTCCATCTTGGGCTGGAGAAGCATGGAGTCTGCCACATTGCCTTCTCTCTCCCAGCCTTCTGTTCTGTCTACTCTGCCCACCTAATGACTGCCCTATCAAAAGGCCAAGGCAGTCTCTTTATTAACCAATGAAAGCAACCCAAATACAGAAAAACCCCCTACACCAAGCTCTAAGGTCTTTCCTGATTTTGACATAGTATCCTTTTAAATACCTTTCCTTTATTTTTGTGATCAATTTCTTGTAGTAAACATTAGCACACAAATAATTAACTCTAAAGATAATCATACTTATTAGAATTATACTTATTTTTCTTTATATCTGTGGTACTTGTGATAGAGTTTTGAATCCATGATAACAAGTATAGTAGCTTTGACTCAAGAAGCAATTTCCTAGAGAATTGTTTTTAATCAAAATATCAGAGCCCCAGCAGGCCATTTGGTGTGATTGTGACAAGCACGGTGGAGTTTAATTCTTCCCCTTTGTACATAGCAGGTATATTTATATATGTTCTAAACATTACAGACCTAGCTAAAGTTTGGGGAACTAATTAAATAAATGAAGACAAGAATAATGACTAAGGCAATGCAAACCTAACATACTGAAAGTTCCTGCTAAATTCATCATTAAAGTGATCCTTGGCCACTAGAGAACTGAGGAGGAATGACATTCATGATTTGTCTTCTTTCCCCTTTTGATAACTTAAAATATGAAAATAGCTGAGTTGATTAAGCCATTATGATGCCTCACTTTTAAAAATTCTGCATATTTAATACTTAACATACTCTTGCTATATTTTTAAATATCACCATCAAAGTTCATGTCCAGGTCAGGGAAGACAGCTCATGGGCAGAAGTACTTGTTGCACAAGTGTGGAGACCTCATTTCAGACATCCAGAACCTGGGTAAATCCCAATGCAGTAGAACACACCTTCTGGCCCAGTAGTCGAAATATGAAGAAAAGGTGGGGCCTAGCAGAATTCCTGGAAGTCATGGGCTACCTAGCTTGTCATATGCAGCGGTAAACAAGAGTCTCTGTCTCTAACAAGGTTGGTAGGAAAGGACTGGCATCAGAGGTTGTCCTCTGACTTCCCAACAGCATGGCCCACATACATATGTGCACATACACACGCACAAACATGCGCACACACATACATTTTACAAAAAACGTTTTGATAGTTAAACCTCTATTTTGAAGTATTAAGTAGAACTAGGTGAGACCTTTAGGACTAGTTGGGTCATGAGGGCTTTTTCTCCTACAGATGGAGTAACCGATTGTGGTACAATAGGTTCATTTATGGGTTATTGGGGAGTGGTTCTGTTATGAAAGTACACACTTTGTCTGCTTCCTCTTATTTCTTGCATGACTCTGTCATATCAAGACCCAAAATAAAACCCCCATCTCGATGCTAAGCTGACACCCGTACCATGTTCTGGACTTGGAAAATTATGAAAGTGTAGATCATTTTTTTTCATAATCTATCTATTCTGTAATGTTTAGTAAGAGAAAACTAAAGGGAGCCAACACAAATATCAGAGACCTGAGTTTTCTTTTCTCTTAGTTTGGTATTTAACATCTGTTGAAATGCTGGAGTACCTTGAAAAATGAGGGTCAAAAGATTGCTTTTCCATTTATTATTAAGCAAAATCCATGCACAAATATACAAGATAAATGGGAATCTCAACTGAGCCACCAGTTGCCATGTCCATTGCTAGATCCTAGTTTGGAAAGAGGCACACACACCCCTGATTTTTCTTATAGTCATATCCATTCCCAATGAAAACCCTGCCCTTTGAATCAAAACGCTCCTCATTATTGGAGAGCAGACCAGTGGCAGAAATTCTGTAACAGTACCCCATTAAAAAGGAACAGGTAAATACTCTGCAGAATAATTTGATGTAGAATACAGATGGGATGCATCCTTGTACCACAGTTGCTGGTAGAAAAAAAAAAAGGCTGATATATGTCATCCATCACCTCTAACAAGATGGATATCAAAGAATCAACACTGGAAAAGGAACAGTACAGTCTACATCAGTGTGTAGTCATGATCTCTACAGCGGTCTGCTTTGCTTCTGTTTGTATTGGTGTTTGGATGAGAGAAACCACCCCTGCCCTGCTGATTTACAGTGGTGGAAAAGTCACGGACAGAGATATCCAAATCTTGGTGGTGGAGGAAAGATGTGAATTATGGAATTGTTTTGGAAAGCCCCTGCTTACTGCATGCAGTGGTGATTGTTTTTTGACCTTTTGTTTTCTTTCATTTATTGTGAGCCCAGGGTTCATATATTCTGCAGGGAAAAGTGAACCTTTATTGTAGAAAAAGGGCTGGTATTTATGGGCACTAGAAATCTGCTTTTAACTTAAGCAGGGAAAGCACAAAAGCAAGGTGTGAATAGTTTGAGATCTGAATCCTGTGTTCTGTAGTGAACACCTTTTATTCTGGAGTTTCCAGTTACAAATTCACACGTGAAAATTATTCATTCTATGTGCTAGTAAGGTCAGTTATCCCTGTGGGGCTGAAGTGAGACATCAGGAAGGGAAGTATTGACCTGTTCAGGGTGAAAATTAGATTGCTGTTTGTATTCTGTCCAGAAAAAAATTACTATAACATAAAACATCCTGTTTTCAAAGTGACCTGTCATGATTTCAGTTACCTTCTCTCTGTTCACATGCTATCTCTTGAGTTCAGAGCTTGCTTTTGTTTCTGGTATTTGAAATATAGGGTAGTTATATTAATTAGTTAGAAATCATGGGAAATCAATATAAATGTTTGTAATATGTTTCTAACTTGCCTGACACAATTCTGAAGTCATTTGTGGTATTTAATTTGAGACTAGCAAAAATTGTTTCTATGATGATGGCTTAAAGATTTTGAAAAATTAATATACCTTCAAAAATTAAGAACTACAAAATAAAACGTCATCAGGTAACATACTACCTCCACCATAAATATAATGTAAATGATGGAGATTATTGTAGATGATAGATAATAGAGTTACAGATAGATTCATGATAAGTTGTTGAATTGTCTTACATAAAATAGGCTTTACATTGAACCCAGAGAAATGCAAAAATAATAATATAAGTACATAACTAATATAATACAAAGAATATGTGCCTTGTAGATTATTGAAAGTATTAAATAGTTTGTCATTTATTCCATACTTAAAGCAATGCCTAACAATAGGCTCTATAATAGTTTCGGGTGTATGTGTGTGTCATATCAATTACCTACCTGTCATATGTGTAATTAACTACTGTGTTCCCTTTGTAATATAATACAAAGAATATGTGCCTTGTAGATTATTGAAAGTATTAAATAGTTTGTCTTTTATTCCATACTTAAAGCAATGCCTAACAATAG
Source organism: Ondatra zibethicus (assembly GCA_004026605.1). Classification (NCBI taxonomy): domain Eukaryota; kingdom Metazoa; phylum Chordata; class Mammalia; order Rodentia; family Cricetidae; genus Ondatra; species Ondatra zibethicus. Next base: position 21,897 of record PVIU01017717.1, read on the forward strand.
GCTCTATAATAGTTTCGGTGTGTATGTGTGTGTCATATCAATTACCTACCTGTAATACGTGTAATTAACTACTGTGTTCCCAAGAACGCTTTACTCTGTTCTTTTTTCCCTTTGACTTCTTTTCATTTGTAATTCCCTGCTTCTTCATTTAACTCTAGCTATTGGCTCAAAATCATCTCATGTTTACCCATGTCTCAAATAACAACTTTACCACATCGTAATAATTAATTGACACTACTTGATTTACCTAGGCACATGCTTCCAGCTCCCAAAGACCATGCTGGATAATTTTGTATTATCAGTATCTATACAGCACCTAGAACCTAGAACAAAAATTAAATTTTGCCCAAACACAAGCAATCAAATACTGCTTGCTTCATGCAAAACAATGGAGGTTCAAGAGAGACGTCACATTGTCTAAGAAGAGGACCTCAAGATGCCTCCCCAAGAAACCTTAAAGGACTTTTGTCTTTGTGAGTTGTCAACTGTCTAGCTAACCCTCAGCCTTGTTAGTTAGGAACATCATTTAAGAAGCACAGCAAGAATTGGTAATTGCTTAGGAGTTGAATCCATTTAGAAGGACCCATCCAGGCAAAGGGATGTTGATTTGTAAACTCCGAGTGAGTAACTGAGTGAAGCAGAACTCCCCTGTAGCAAGAATCATAGTGAAATGAAGATCCATCTTTATGCCTATCTACCAAACAGATAACTGGGAACAGCAATTTTCTGTTTTATTGTAGACACATTAAAGTGGTCCTAGACTGGCCTAAGAGTAGATAGAGCAAAATATTAATGTCAATATACAGGCTGGCTATTTACCATTAATAAAATGTGTTAAGGTTTAGCAAAACATCCATGTAGGGCATCTTACTAAATATAAATATAAGATAAATAATAAATGAATTTGAATATAATTTCCATGAGACATTTGAGACATATTAATATTAAAAATATTCTATGATAATTTGAAATTCAAATGGGCACCTTGTATTTAATCTGGTAACTAGGTTTTTAAACCTCAGGAAGAACATACGCCAACCCTAATATTCCACTAAAATCTAAAGTATTGGCACTCAATATTCTTTAACCATATAGTACATTATCTCATGATCTTTTTTCATAGCAAATCTTAAGACTCCTTATTTAAATGTCAAGCCTCCTCCTGGAACATAGCAGCAATCTAAATGACAAAAGAAAATGCCATGAAGATTCTTTAATGAGTATGTGATATTGTGCCTCTGTTTCTTTATTCTGCATCTTCCTATGCATTTCTTTGGTGTTTAGTGAGGACCAATAATGTATTTAGTTAAACAGAATTTATGTCTGTAAGTAGAATAGTGAATGTTATTGTCTATGCAAAATATAAGAGAATAATACATTAGTATCTCAATTCTTTTTTTCTACCTCAGATTATAAAGATGACATTTTATGATATAGAATGAAATTCTCACTTTCTACCCCTGGACATATTAGCTATGATATGACCATTACATATTTCCAGCTAGATATCTTGCCAAAACATCCTGATAGACTTTAGAGTGACATTTGTTAAATTTGACTATTCTAAATTCCTTTATGGCCTGGATATCTGTGTTTCAGGAGGAGCCACCAAAGGCCATGATGGCAGGAGAGAGAGAGAGAGAGAGAGAGAGAGAGAGAGAGAGAGAGAGAGAGAGAGGTTATTTAGAGGAAAGCAGTGGTTGTGACTCACTAGGCATCCACCTATCATGTTGGAGTCACAGGCAAAGAGAAGGGAGACAAGAGCTCAGCTTTCCATGCCACTCAAGTTCCTTCAGGCTGGAATTCAATGGATACAGCATTAAATACAGCCAGACTCAGTGCTGCATGCTTGTCCTGGCCTTCATCTCTGGGCAGCTTGGTTTGTATGAATGTTCCAAGGTTGATGGCATCTCCTTTTATTCTAGCTACTTTCTAACCATTAAGTCTGTTGCTTTATGGCAATGCTGGGTTTATGGACAGAAATATATATTGTTGGCAAGGAAGGTAACCCTTACTGAGAACAGGCAGACAGAAGGAACACGTGAGACAGCATTGGCATGGGACTGTTTTCAACATTGCTGGCTCCTAGTTGTGAGTTATACATATATAATATCTTCCAGTTTCCATAATGCTCCCTGGAAGAAAACGGCAGTCAAGAAATGTTAGACTATTACTGTACCATGTATAAGAGGTCACATCTGGCCTGCTGTCTGTTAAAATTAGCAGTACCATTCGCATGTCTTTGACTGTTGTCATTGAGGTTACACTCACATGAAGGTCACAGACATCTTTCTGCTGTTAAATCTGTCCACATATTCTTAGACGGTGTTCTTTGTATGTCTTTTCTCTACATCCATGCCAAACTTTGATTCTGTTTGGTTTATCATTCCTCTTCCTCTTTCCCTTAATATACATTCAATTATTTTGTACATGAGACACGTTTGGCTCTTCCCCGCTGCTTAGCAGAAGGACTGGCATAGAAAGTGTGCCAAATATACTTTTCTGTGGATGTTTTTACCCTGTATTTTCCAATGCAAACCAGAAGCATGCCAGAGTGTGCATTTGTAAGTGATGAGTGTCAGTGCAGAGCTGTGGTGATGATGGCAGCTCCCCTGTCTGTTCTGCTCTGCCACCTGTCAGGACGTTAGTGTGACAGTCTCTTCTCACCTTTCATCATCACTCTTCTCTAATTCATACAGCTTCACAGACCACTTTTCCTGAGGTGATTTCGCCAGTTGAGAAAGATAACTGTTCACTGACAAGTGCATGGAATGTGTATGTGCAGCAAGGGTTCCCAATTCATAGGGTAGGTGTCACATATCAAAATTTAAATCAAAAAGGCACAATTTAAATAAATAGCCTCTATTTATACCAGACAAACAAAATCACAGAATTTTGTGGTCTATAGAAAGTATAAACCCGTGTCTTTCTATAGGTGCAATTTGATACCAAGTTTGTGAATATGTTAATTATTGTTGCTCATTTGGATTTCTTGATAATGGATGAGTTTTTGGATGAACAGTGAAAAACTTGTTCACATGCTATATTTATTCAGTAAATGTTACTTTCTTATGTATTCAACAAATTGACAATTTTATAGTTACTCAAGTATATTATAATAACATCCACTAGATAAAGCAATGTGAAATAGTCATTTTGTTATCATTCAAATTACTTTTCTAACTGTTCAAGGATATTCATTATAATGAAGAAACAAACCAAGTTAGAGGCAATATTTTAAAAATTATTTTCTAAAAAGTCACTTAAATCATATGCAATCACTTTATAACATTAAAGTGTTTTCAATAATTTATCTAATTGTCAATGTTAAAACTATTTTTGGATTTTATTTGATACATATTAATTTCTCTTTATAAATTTAAGACCTAATAAATTCTTAAATTTTAAATTTTACTTGATTTTTTTCTGATATTTTTTTATTTTTCTCAGCTCCCCTCCCTTCCTCTCCTCTCCCCCTTTACCCTCCCCCATGGTTCCCATGCTCCCAATTTACTCAGGAGAGCTTGTCTTTTTCTACTCCCCATGTAGATTAGATTCATATAAGTCTCTTTTAGTGTCCTCATTGTTTTCTTGGTTCTCTGGGATTGTGATTTGCAGGCTGGTTTTCTTTGCTTTATGTCTAAACGCCACTTATGAGTGAGTGCATAGGATATTTGTCTTTCTGGGTCTGAGTTACCTCACTCATTATGATGATTTCTAGATTCATCCACTTGCCTGCAAATCTCAAGACATCATTATTTTTCTGCTGTGTAGTATTCCATTGTGTAAATTACCACATTTTTTATCCATTCTTCAGTTGAGGGGCATTTTGGTTGTTTCCAGGTTCTGGCTATGAGAAACAATGCTGCTATGAACATAGTTGAACACATGTCCTTGTGATATGATTGAGCATCCAAGTCTGTGTATACATAAAAGTTTGCAGAATTTTTAAAGACCATGTATTTGTACAATTTCTAAATGGATCAGTAAATATTTCCTTAGCTGTCATGGACAATTATCACAACTGTTCTGCTACCTAGTCTTTTCATCAAGTACTATGAATTAAACCTGAAAAAAGCAAAATTTGCAATTAGGTGGCATGTGATAGGCATTATCTTTTTCTCTGAACATTTTTATTTCTAAAACTAATCAGACACACACCGACACACCTCCAAATCCATTAATTGATGAATTTAAACCACTGAATAACACATGCACATTGTATCAACTCAAATAGTGTGTTTGATAAAGAAGACTGATATTCCATCACTGATACTGAAGTCCCTTATAGTCTTCTCTAATAATTATTAAAAATTTTGCATTTATCTTACCAGATATTTGCATTTGTCTGTGTGAAATATATGCACACACATGTTCACATCACTGAACTCCATCATTTGAATGTACATGGTATTATTTGTAGATGATATCTTTTGCAGCTTCTTTTCATGTTGAAGAATACACTGTGAGCATCCTCAAATGTTAGTAGGGAAAGGCTTCCTTTCTGGTCCATTTAGAAAAACTGATTTAATTTTACCCCATGCAAAGTGGCTAAGCTGGTTTTAATTATCACAGTTCAAAAGGATGCTGGCATATGAAAATTGCCTTTATATATTTACATAAACCATATAGTTAGTTGCTATATACAGTGACTTTACTAGTTCACAGTGATGCCAATATTCTGAGAATCACTATTGCCAAGATCCTCTTCTTAATGTCTTGCTTGCCTCATTTGTGGTCTAGGATCCTGTACACTTTCTGTGGTAGGACTTTTCTGGAAATCTGTTCCTATAAATGCAAATGATATGAACTCTTAAAAAAACTTGTCTGTTATTACAGCTTTAACAAAATTATCTGAAATACATTATTACCTTCTAAAATACTTCTTTAGTATAAATCTAAACTCTTAATTGACACTGATTTAATGCTTAATGTTGTCTTATGGTAGAAGCCTTCTTTTAGCTTGTCTTAATGTCTTAGTGGACAAATGTGTAAACTGTCTCTATAGTATACAGTGTCACACATACTAGAACTGTGAGGCTCAACGTCATCCACAGAATCCCAACCCTAAACTTCACAGGACAAAGTGATGCATAGAGCTGAAATTGGTGGTCAAGGTACTAATGGGTTAGGAAAGCCTTTGAGGCAGTACAAGAGATTGTGCTAAATTCCTTAGAGTCTTTCGAATCCCCTAACAAAACAACCCCTAATCAATGTTTTCCTATTGAATGTGTCAGGGTGCAATAGAGTAACTGTGGTTTACATTTATCGCTAGACTAATATCCTGTCTTTCTGCTACTTATTCGCACTGCTGCTTACTGCCCCTGACTAGAATATGGAAGCTGATTATCTAGAAGCAAATCATTATTTAGAAAGCATCTGCCAAAGTTTGTGATGCTCCTGGAAATACTTATTAAATGGGATCAAGAGAAAGGGAGCAAAGGGGCCAAAAAGAACAATGAGAAAACAAGAAAAATTTAAATAAGTTATAAAACCTTCCCCATGATTCTACACACCATCTTCTGCTCTGTCCCCTCCACTTTCATACTTGCACACATAAACACACATAATCCAGCAAGTATGCTTGCTTACATATATACACATGTGTTCGTAGGGCATACACACACGTGTGTGTGTGTGTGTGTGTGTGTGTGTAAGGGTCATGGGAGAAATTTGACTTCATTGTAGAGATAACTGTATTATTGGAGAAACTTTTAAACAATATCTACTTCACCTTTTTAAAAGGGCCATCTGACTTTTCTGTGAAGAATATATTTTAGGAAGACAAAATGTAAGCAAGATAGATGTTAGTAGCAAGATTATGGGAAGAATTCTCAGTTTTTTATCGCTGTATTTGGTTGAAATATCAACTAGAGATTTAAGTCTGTTAGTGTGTAGATAAGAAAAAGGAAACCTTAAGTGGAAAATAAAATTGAAATATCCACACATGATTTTCAAGTCAAGAAGATAAAGTACATTCTCAAACTTAACCTGTTCATTAGAAACATAGATTACCAATGCTTATACACAAATGCAAACTCATGGAATAAAAACATCAGGGAATGTATGGAGGCAATGGGAACTTTGTGAGAATTGACTCAGGTGGTCAATGAGCGCTGAGAAACATTGTTGAAGAGAGAATTAACCCTCGACATGTACAAAGAAAAAGATTAATGATGAACACATTGAGATTAAATCACGGATGCCTGCATTATTCAGCTGTTTAATCAGGAACAGTTCTGCAGCAATGAAAATAACTGTCTTGAGATCACAAGTGATGACACATCCCGAGGAACTCATAATGTAAGGCTGTCATCATCATTTACACAGTGCAGTTCTCAGCAGAGACTCTGTAGGGCAAAGCGTGGCAAACAGTCATTATTCAGAGACCCATGGATTCTTAAACACATTTTGGGAAACTTGTTTTATATTATCAATTGATTCTTAATAAAAGTGTCAATGAGGAAGCTTCTTGAATCAGTAGATACTCATTGAGAGATAACGAACTTTAATAGGTATTTCATATCACATCAAATTAATTTATACTGAATTACAGACCTAAACTTGAAGCCAAAACAATAATGCTTCTATAAGAAAGCATAATCAAGTATCTTAGTGACATATGATATATATTATATTTTACAAGTTTTATAGCCTAAGAAATGACCACGTAAGAAAAATTATCACCGTAAGTTTACCACCCACAAGTTTTCCTCAGCAAAGACAGTGTTAACAAATGCATACTCCAAGGGGTAGAGCTGTTGCAGGTTCCCATTTGACTCCCAACTTTGGCACTGCCCGCACAGAGGTCTGCCATTCATAGGGCATGCTTACAACTGTATGTGAGCCTAAGGCAACTGGTTTTAGAGTCATTCATCCATGTGTCTGACTGTTTTCAGTCTGCTTCCGTGGGCTCAAATATTCCTTTTTTAAAAAGGGGGTAATAATGAAATAAGACAGAAAAAAAAAAAACCTAACACATTGGAATTGGACAAAAACCAAACCAAAACAAAACAAAACAAAAACAAAAACAAACAAAAAACCAGAAGGGCAAGAGTTCAAGAGAAAGAATAAGAATCAGAGACCCGCTCATTTACTTACTCTGGAATTCCATGAAAGACACTGAACTGGAAGCCATAATATATCTGCAGAGGACCTAGTGCAGACCTGTATAGGCCCTGTGTACACTGCCTCAGTCTCTCTGAGTTCACCTGTACTTTGATCATCCTGACATAGAGGCCCGTGTTTTCTTACTGTCCTTCCTTTCCTCTGGCTCTCACACCTGGCTCCTCTTCTGAAGGCTTCCCTGAGCTCTGAGATGAGGGGTTTCATGGAGACATGCCATTTAGGGTTGGAGTTCCAAAGTCTCTCACTCTCTGCACAATGTCTGGCTGTGGGTCTCTGTATTTGTTCCCATCTGCTGCAAGAAGAAGCTTCTGATGATGGCTGAGCAAGACACTTACCTATGAATATAGAAAAATGTCATTAGGAGTCATTTTATCAATATTTTTTATTTGAACAGTAGGATTTGGCTTTACCCTAGGTCCCTGGCCTCAGGTTTTTGGTTATCCAAGCAATGCTGGCTATAGGTTCCATCTTATAGAATGGGTCTTAAGTCAAATCACTTAGTGGTTGCCTACTCCCACAAGCTCTGTGCCACCACTGCCCTAGCATACCTTTCAGGCAGAGCAGCATCATACATCAAAAGTCTTGTGGCTTGGTTGATGTTCACATTTTTCTTTTGATAGTGTTCAGAGTATCTTCCTGTACAAAAGATGCTATAATATAGGAATTAAGGCTCTGTATAGGTACCTGCTCAACCTCTCTATATTCAATGTGCTGTGTAGCTATTACCTCCAGCAATGGTGCCTTGCCATCATTTTTGTGAAGAGTACCTTATAGCCTTGATGACAGATTGGGTAGCTTGGGGATTCCCGTGGAATCTCATTGACCAACAACTCAGGTGTATTCCAGTCCCAATATTGAAAGTTATTTGATGAACGAGAGAGGGCCTGCTAGGTCTATGTCTCCCCTATTATTTGATAATTTCATTTAGATAGTCTTTTCATATGTTCATATGTTTTTGGAAGCTTCAACTGTATTAGGTTCCTATATTATCCCTCAAATGATCTTTAATTTTAACTGTCTCTAGGCTTCCTAAAACTTCCAAAATTTGGTGCTGATTAATGAATTATTTGATACAAACAAATATTTTATTCGTAAGGCAATTTGTTTTGTCATAGCTGATTAACTACTAACATTATTTGCTTAGCAGTTTTGTGTAGCGTCAGCTAGTAGTATTCTTTTTATTAGAAGTTGGAAAGTCTAACTAGTTTATTTTAAACTTAAGTAGTGAATTGATGGGACTATCATATCCACAAAAGAGATTATAGAAAATTGTCAGACATTTGCAGATAAACAGGATATTACTTTATTTCTATCCATGCTTTGTCTTTTTTTTTTTTTTTAGCCTTTTTCTTCCAAACCTCTTCCCAGGTATCTAACATTACTTCTATGCTAATAGCCACAAAATTGACAACACTAGCTATAAATTCAATTATGGTACACTAGAATAATTCAAAGTTCCAGCTGAGTATGTCTGCATCAAACATTTACTGACATTTCATGTTCCACGTGCTGAACAGAAAACCAGATGGAAAGCTGATTTACTAGTCCAAATGAGATTCATATAGGCGGAGACAAAAACGGGGACACTGGATTAATACACACTGCACTTGGATTTTGTGATCCAGTGACTGAGTAGAAGCATAGTGTTACCAAAGTGCAGATGTCAAAGATACAGGGAGAAACAAAATGCAGATTCAGTAGTTTGTAATCTAATTTTTAAGGAAATTTGAATAGGAAAATCTGACATGGTTGAACAAAGTTGCTCATATAATACATGGGTTATTAACACTGATTACTTCCCTGGGAGTTAATTTGGTGCTAATTAAAGAGTGATTTGACACAAACACATATTGTATTCATAAAGCAATCTGTTTTGTCATAACTGATTAATTACTAACTATTATTAGCTTAGTATTTCTCTTTTTTCTTTTTGCATAACCTCAGCTAGCAGTATTCTTTTTTTTTCTTTTTTTTTTTTGAGTGATATTG